>SJYX01009255.1:102081-115401 GCA_006410675.1 Oreotragus oreotragus | reverse complement strand
TTGTGATCCACAAAGTCAAAGGCTTTGGCATATTCAATAAAGCAGAAGTAGGTGTTTTTCTGGAACTCTCTTGCTTTTTCCATGATCCAGCAGATGTTGGCAATTTGATCTCTGGTTCCTCTGCCTTTTCTAAAACCAGCTTGAACATCAGGGAGTTCACAGTTCACGTATTGCTGAAGCCTGGCTTGGAGAATTTTGAGCATTACTTTACTAGCGTGTGAGATGAGTGCAATTGTGTGGTAGTTTGAGCATTTTTGGCATGGCCTTTCTTTGGAATTGGAATAAAAACTGACCTTTTCCAGTCCTGTGGCCACTGCTGAAGAATTAATCGTATTTAAATGACCACAGTTGGTAAAGAATCTTCCTGCAATGCAGGAGACCCAGGTTCAATTCCTGGGTCAAGAAGATCCACTGGGGAAGGGATAGGCCACCCATTCCGGTATTCCTGGGTTTCTTTTGTAGCTCTGCTGGTAAAGAATCTGCCTGCAATGCAGGAGACTTGGGTTCAATCCCTGTGTTGGGAAAACCCCCTGGAGAAGGGAAAGGCTACCCACTCCAGTATTCTGGCCTGGAGAATTCCATGGACTGTATAGTCCATGGGGTCACAAAGAGTCAGACATGACTGAGTGACTTTCACTTTCACCCAAGGCAATCTACAGACTCAATGCAATTTCTATCAAAAGGCCAATATATTTCACAAAACTAGAATAAATAATTTTAAAATTTATATGGAAACACAAAAACCCTCAAATAGTCAATATAATCTTGAGAAACAACAGAGCTGGAGGAAACACACTCCTCGATTTCCGAGTACAGAGCTATGGTAATCAAAACAATGTGATACTGGCACAAAAACAGAAACGTAGATCAAAGAAATAGAGTGGAGAGTTCAGAAATTAACCCAAGCACTTATGTCAGGTGGGAAGTATATACAGTGGAGAAAAGAAAGTCACTTCAATAAGTGGTTTTGAAAAGTGGACAAATACATGTAAAAGAATGAAATGGGAATATTATCTAATATCATATACAAAAATAAACTCAGAATGGATTAGAGACCTAAATATAAGACATGACATCATAAAACTTCTGGAGGAAAACCTAGGTAAAACACTTTTACTTAAATCACAGCCATACTTTTTGATTCCATCTCTTAAAGCAAAGCAAAAATAAATACATGGGAACTAAGCTTTTGCACAGCTAAAGAAACCATCAACAAAATTAAATGACAACGTACTGAATGGGAGAAAATATTTGAAAATGATACGACTGAAGGTGTTAATATTCAAAATATATAGATGGTTCATATAACACAACATTAAAAAAAAAAAAAAAGGACCAATTAGGTAAGGTACAGAAGACCTGGACAGACATTTTCTCAAAGAGAAAATGCAGATGGTCAACATGTATATGAAAAGATGCTGCTGCTGCTGCTGCTAAGTCACTTCAGTTGTGTCCGACTCTGTGCGACCCCAGAGACAGCAGCCCATCAGGCTCCTCCGTCCCTGGGATTTTCCAGGCNAAAGGACCAATTAGGTAAGGTACAGAAGACCTGGACAGACATTTTCTCAAAGAGAAAATGCAGATGGTCAACATGTATATGAAAAGATGCTGCTGCTGCTGCTGCTAAGTCACTTCAGTTGTGTCCGACTCTGTGCGACCCCAGAGACAGCAGCCCACCAGGCTCCCCTACTCCTGGGATTCTCCAGGCAAGAACACTGGAGTGGGTTGCCATTTCCTTCTCCAATGCATGAAAGTGAAAAGTGAAAGTGAAATCGCTCAGTCGTGTCCGACTCCTAGTGACCCATGGACTGCAGCCCACCAGGCTCCTCCATCCATGGGATTTTCCAGGCAAGAGTACTGGAATGGGGTGCCATTGCTAGACATCACTAAAACAAAGAAATGCACATCAAAACCACAATAAGATATTGCCTCTTAGTTCTCAGAATGGCTATCATCATAAATAACACAAATAGCAAATGCTGTTGAGGATGTGGAGAAAAAGGAACTCTTGTACACTGCTGTGGGAATGTAAACTTGTGCAGCCAGTGTGAAAAGCATCATGAAGGTTTCTCAAAAAATTAAAAATAGAACTACCGTATGACTAAGCAATTCCACTCTGAGTATATATGAAAGAAACAAAAGCACTAATTCAAAAGATACATGCACCCCAACGTTCAGAACAGCATTATTTACAATTGCCAAGATATGGAAGCAACCTACTGTCTATCAATACATGAATGGATAAAAAAATATGGTATACACAATGGAATACTACTCAGATGTAAAAAAGTGAACAAAATTTTGCCATATGTGAAAACATGGATAAACTGGAAGGTATTATTCGAAGTGAAACAAGTCAGACAAAGACAAACACTAGGTAGGTAGGTAAAGGTGAAGTCGCTCAGTCGTGTCCGACTCTTTGCGACCCCGTGGACTGTAACCTAGTAGGCTTCTCCGTCCATGGGATTCTCCAGGCAAGAATATTGGAGCGGATTGACATTTCCTTCTCCAAGGGATCTTCCCGACCCAGGGATCAAACCCGGGTCTCCTACATTGGAGGCAGACGCTTTAACNCCGACTCTTTGCGACCCCGTGGACTGTAACCTAGTAGGCTTCTCCGTCCATGGGATTCTCCAGGCAAGAATATTGGAGCGGATTGACATTTCCTTCTCCAAGGGATCTTCCCGACCCAGGGATCAAACCCGGGTCTCCTACATTGGAGGCAGACGCTTTAACCTCTGAGCCACCAGCATTTATAAGTGGAAACTAAAAATCACAATAAATTCACAAATATAACAAAAAAAGAACATACTCACAAAGATAAACAAATCAGTGGTCACCAGCAGGGAGAGGGAGGTGGAGGAGGGGCAACATAGGGTAGGAATTAAGAGGGACAATTATCATATATAAAATAAGTTATAAGGACAAATTGTAGAACTTAAGGAATAAAACCAATATTTTATAATAACTATAAATGGAGTATAATCTTTCAAATTCTTGAATCACAATATTGTACATCAAGTATACTTCAATAAAAAATAAAGGAACTCATAAGTAAGCAATGTCCATATTGCTTTATTTCACCATACTATGTTCCATAGTAAAGTGAAAGTCACTCAGTCCGACTCTTTGAGATCCCATGGACTATACAGTCCATGGAATTCTCTAGGCCAGAATACTGGAGTGGGTAGCCTGTCCCTTCTCCAGGGGATCTTCCCAACCCAGGGACTGAACCCAAGTCTCCTGCATTGCAGCCGGATTCCTTACCAGTTGAGCCACAAGGGAAGCCCGAGAACACTGGAGTGGGTAGCNCTAGGCCAGAATACTGGAGTGGGTAGCCTGTCCCTTCTCCAGGGGATCTTCCCAACCCAGGGACTGAACCCAAGTCTCCTGCATTGCAGCCGGATTCCTTACCAGTTGAGCCACAAGGGAAGCCCGAGAACACTGGAGTGGGTAGCCTATCCCTTCTCCAGTGGGTCCTCCTGACCCAGGAATTGGACCAGGGTTTCCTGCATTGCAGGCAGATTCTTTACCAACTGAGCTATCAGGGAAGCCCCACTAAGTTCCATAGTTAGAAGCATGACCATTGCAACTAATGCTAGCTTGTGCAGTCATCCATGTTGGGGAACCATTTATTCAATTGCATTTTTTCTACATAATGTGTTCCTACATGATTTTAAATGTAAAAGAACCACTACATAGAAAAATAATATTTTAAAGTTTTTTTTAAATCTAAAAAGTACTAGATACTTTCTTCAACATAGAACATAATTATATTCTACATTGCCACTCTGTTGAAATAGCTTCAAATAATAAAACTGAAGGGTGAAGGTGAAGTCGCTCAGTCGTGTCCGACTCTTTGCGACCCCATGGACTGTAGCCTACTAGGCTTCTCTGTCCTTGGGATTCTCTAGGCAAGAATACTGCAGTGGGTTACCATTTCCTTCTCCAGGGGATCTTCCTGACCCAGGGATTGAACCCGGGTCTCCCGCATTGGAGGCAGACGCTTTAACCTCTGAGCCACCAGGGAAGCAAATAATAAGGAAAAATCAGTGGAACTGTATTAGATACAAGGCGCCAGAAAGGGTAGTGGAAATCACTGAACTATAAATTGCTAATTTCCCTAAGAAATTCTAGCAAACCTTTGAAGGAATTTTTTCAGTAGAAATTTCTTGGAATAGCTTTAGAAAGTTTCAAATGTTTATTCTGTTTTTTTTCTTCTCCTTCTAGTTTTCCAAGTATATTTATGTTGCCCCTTTTAAATTCTCTGTAAGTGCTTGGATATTGTGTTCTTATTTGATTTTTTCTTTTGGCATGCAGTTTCAGAAGTTTCTACTTTTCTTTTACCGAATTTGTTGATTTGTTCCTTGACTGTGGCCCATCTACTAAAGAGCCGAGCAAAGGAATTATTTCTATTATGTGTGTTTGATTTATAGCATTTTCTATGATACTTCATTAGCGTTTCCATCACTCTGTCTACATCACTCATCTGTTGTTGAATTTGAACTACTTTTTCATTTGGAGTTTAAATACTTTATTCATGATTATCATAGATTTCCTCTGATAATTCCAACTTGTGAGTCAGTTTCTGATGATCTATTCAGACTGTGCTTTTCCTTGTCTTTAGCTTGCCTTATTTTTTGGCTGAAATCCAAGCATGCTATATATTAATTAGAACCTAGGTTAATAGAGCTTTTCACTTTAATAGAGCTTTAGTTTGAGGATAATAGAGCTTTAGTTTGAGGATTTATGCTAATTCGGCTAGGAGATAGGCTGTATTTGAAGCCTGCTATAGGTATAGGTGCCAGGGGCTTGAATTCTTTTCGTGTACTTATTTGTATTTCTTAACTTTGGGGTTCTTTAACTAGCCTCCTCAAAAAAAGTCCGAGTTTTGTGACTCTTTCAGCTGTAACCCATTGTTATTATACTGAAGGTCTGTTGGCATGGTGTGAGGAAAAGGGGATGTTCTATTATCTTTAAAATCTCAGGTGGCTTCAAACAATGGGCCTGTACCTTGAGGATCCCATATTCAAATATATCTCTTCAGTGAAATGGCTGTTTTTCTCCCTGTTCCCTACTACCTTCCCTGTCTATATTGTTCTTAATCAATTTCCATGAAGCCCTGTCCCTGTCCCTAGCTCAATATATGTTTGTTTTCAGTTTTGTTTCTTTTTCCGCATGAGATGAGACAAGAAGGCTAGAAGGGGGGTTAAGCTGAAGGAATTCCGTTCTCCCAGCTGAAATAGAGTTCCACCACCGGAGAATGGACCTTTGTTATGGAGAAGATTTGTGTATTTCATAAGGATTACTTATCTTCTCCTCTTACCAGAGCTAGGAAGGTTTCTTGAATTTTCACTGTGCGATCTTAGTGGGATTCCTGCAGGTAAAACCCATGAATATGAGGAGGTCCCCTAAAACTGAGGAACACAAGAGTGGTTGATGAAAGCTAGTTCATATGTAGTCTCTATCAATTTATCAAAAATACTATTTAAATGTCTTCTGCTCTAGATAGACAGGTCTCAGCTCTCTCTCTCTAGGTGTACCTGTGGTTCCAGGTTTGTTGGTGATAATTCCCCTGTGATCTCAGTTCTTTGAGGGGTCTGGAAAAAAGTCATTGATTTTTAGGTTTTCTAGCTTTTTTGGTTGTAAGAATGGAACCACTATTTCCCAAGATTTTTACATGTTAGTGCTAAAATCAAATCATCACATGGAGAAGCTTTAAACACCAAAGTTGAGGATAAAGGGTTCAACAAAGACAAGACCTAAAAAGCAACTTGCTTGTTTTTTAATAATAAAATATTTGTGTGTAAACTAGAGTCGGCTTTAGAGATTCTGACCAATAACCTACTCCTCATATAAATGGTAGAAAGTGTAGCTAAAAGTTTTCATTTTAAACACCAGGGGTTTGTTTTAGATGTGATTAACACTGCCGTTTTTTTGAGATGATTAAGTACCTTCTATAAATGACCTTTAACATTTATGTGATATTACTGAACATTTTATTTTATAATTTGTATTTCTCAAGTATTTTCATGAGGTCAGTGCTTCCTTTTACGTTCCCAATAGTGCTACATCCAGGGAACCATACTTCCCCTCCAAATTCTAGACTACATATTAATTGGAGACATAGGAATATATCTCATCAGTAAATAATATGAGGATAAAGTAAATAAGCAAAATCTGAGACTCTTTCAGTTAGAGAACATTAATACTTATAATAATATGTAATACATATATCCATTGATCTAACTGGCCATAAAATACCTAACTGGCTTTTCTTGAAAGAATTGCATCTTTCTCTTACTTATCACTTGGGTGAGTATAAAAATGCTAGGAAAAAGACCGAAAAATACCTGACTCATAGGCTGGACACTAGACCACATGTTTAACACAGGTTAGTCACATTCTCAATCTCTCAAAAAATCATGGGGAAAAAACCCAAAGATAAAAGCAAATTCACACAAATATATCTGTATACAACTATAGGCTCATCAATATTACAGATATGAATATGCACTTGTATGTAAACAATACATAAACATATAAGACATTGAGTTTAAATGCGTGTTGAATTTAATAGTAAAAGATTTTAAAAATACAGTGTTCAGATTATTAGAACTGATGTGATCATGGGTACAATGTATTATATAAATCTTTATCTAGATCCCCACCTTCCATTTCTGCAGCTTCTACAACAACCCCATACTCATAGACACGTACACACACCATTTATTCCATTTATTTTGAGCATTTTGAATGTTGGTGATAATCCTGATATATCACATACACATTACTGTCTACCAAAGGTGCATACAACCCTCAGTGTAGCCACATATTCAAAAGTAAAATTAATGAAATCCTCTTACGTTTTATCCAGACAACAGCCCTATTTGGATTCATGGCAGAATAAAATGCTGGACCTGTCTGAACACAGCAAGATACTCTCCAGGCCACTGAATATTCTATTTCTTGTCCATTATTTTAATAGACTTAACAATTTGATCATACAAAACAAAATATATTCCTTTGGCCAATTATAAGAAAGTTATAAAGGAGAACACAATGCATCAACACATCTGGGATGATACCTTACCTAGTAGAGACATGACAACATTGAATTATTTTGGGAAAACAAATCACATGGTTAATCAAAGAGCTCTTTCAGTAAAGGTCAGAAAGTTTTTTGAAAAAATGAAAGAAACTGGTTAAATTTTCAGGATGATTGGACACAATGACAAAATTGTTTACAACTTATTTCCAAAACAGAAAAATTGTTTTTTAATTTAGAACCAAATAAAACATACTGGGGAAATACTTACCATAGTGATCACCCCAGTCATATGTTCTTATCCCTTTTCATGTGTATTAATATAATTTTGCATTTTTCTAGTTTAATCCAATATAAAAAACAATCCTGAATTAAAAACAAATTTATACTCCAAACCAGATTTTGTATGAATTTTTAAATATTATATTTTCTGGACTGGAAGAAACACAAGCTGGAAAGCAGCAGCAGCAGCTTTCAGTAAAATTTAGCTATGATTTTATTGTATGTTACATTCTTAGTGTTAATACTTAAATGCATTTTCTAACTAATCCTAATAGTTTTGCACATTCTATAATTATTCAGATTTCACAGATGAAGAAACTGAGGCTTAGAAGGTTTAATAAATATTACAAGGTCACACAAGCAATGACAAAGATTTGAACTGAATCAAAGATCTCTAAAATTGAAATTTACAAAATTCCATAATACCACATGACCTTTCCATCATTAATTGTTGATTCACCCCGAATCCCTCACATTGCCCATAAGGTTCTCTGCTTACATCATCAGCCTCAACTATCTTTTTCTACTACAGATTTGGCCACAGTAATCATGTTTGTTTGTTTGCTTTGTGACCAGTTCCACCTTTTTGCTGCTTTAGGCTCTTCATATGGGGAAGGCAATGGCACCCCACCCCAGTACTCTTGCCTGGAAAATCCAATGGACGGAGTAGCCTGGTGNCAGCCTCAACTATCTTTTTCTACTACAGATTTGGCCACAGTAATCATGTTTGTTTGTTTGCTTTGTGACCAGTTCCACCTTTTTGCTGCTTTAGGCTCTTCATATGGGGAAGGCAATGGCACCCCACCCCAGTACTCTTGCCTGGAAAATCCAATGGACGGAGTAGCCTGGTGGGCTGCAGTCCATGGGGTCACTAACAGTCGGACAGACTGAGCGACTTCACTTTCACTTTTCTCTTTCATGCATTGGAGAAGGAAATGGCAACCCACTCCAGCATTCTTGCCTGGAGAATCCCAGGGATGGGGGAGCCTGGTGGGCTGCCGTCTATGGGGTCACATAGAGTCGGACACGACTGAAGTGACTTAGCAGCAGCAGTAGCAGCAGCAGGCTCTTCATATGTGTTTGTTTTTTCTGCTTGGAAATTTCTTATCCTGGATAAATCCAATTGTTTAGGTACTGTCATAAATGCAGCTTTCGGAGAGAAGTCTTCCCTTTCCCATTCCTCTCAGACCACAGCAGGTATTGGTTTTTCTATTTCCTGTTTGTTAAATTCACCTTCAGTGTTTTCTTATGGCACATGCGGTTTATTTGGATAAATCCCCATGTAGCTGCTTAACATCTCCTATCACTCTTAGTACAGGTGGCACAGTACTGGTCACTGCTGTATCTATAGTGCCTAAAGCACTATTCGGTGTAAGCTAAGCACAGAATAAATATTTTTCAATAAATGAAGAAAATAATGAATTAATTAACAACATATAAGATTCTCTTTGATATTTAAATAGACTATATTAGAGATGTACAAAGATATTTTAGAGAAATAGAATATTTTTCAGGTCCATGAGGTATGTCTGAGGTGCAATAATACATCTGGAGAATATTTCATTCAATCATAAGTGGAATAAAAGATCTTCCAAAAGTAAAAGCAGAAAAGGCAATTGTCCAAGTTTTTGTTAACTCCGTACTATAGCTGGAAGTATCATATGGAAATACAAATGCCATCACACCTCCCCTGGGCTTGACACACAGCAATAACTTCCAAACACACTTAGAATAAAAAACAACTTCCACATAGGAGCCCATCTGATCATTATCTCGATGATAGCACCCCCTGCTGTGTAGCTGTGTATATCAAACTTAATTTGAAGTCATTAAAATTGGAAGTGTTTCCCTAATTGTCTTCATTCTAACTCCACACTCTCCAAGAAACTGAACCATAGCCAGATAATTTTTATCAAACTTACCTCACCACGCCTCCTGTGGTTAAAACATTGCCAAGCCTTCAAAAGCTTACTTTTGTTAGTACACAAATCAAAATTCGTAACATGCTCCCTTCTTTCAACCCATGCTTCTTTTTGCTCTCTGTACTTCAGCAACCATGGCTGTTTTCTGTTCCTCTAACTCTCTTCTGCCACAAGACCTGGGCACCTGTTATTTTCCTTCTCCCTAAATAATTCCACTCACTCCCTGAATCCCTAGCTAACTAGATTTTCTTAGTGTCTGCTTCACTTCTTCCTGAATAATTTCTTTGGTTTCCCCAGCTACTTAAATCTCTGATTTTAAAATTTTGTAATCTCCTACATTTATTACAGAGGTAACTGTGTGTGCATTTAAAATTAATATCTGTCTCCTTCACTTTAGATATTAATATTATGTGAACAGAGATTGTTCTCTGATTCTCGCCTCTAACACCTAGCACATTTCCTAGCATACAGCAATTTTAGTATATACATTTGTCAGGAAAAAAAAAGAAAATAATCAACACACTGATATCTGGGATCCTAGGTAGTTTAATCATAGGGAGCGAAAGTGCTTTCAATTTCTGAAAGTGTATGGTTCACTTAAGAATTGTTTTGGAAATATTAACTATACTTCCTAGCAAAAAATTAAACTTCCTAACTGTGAATCTCCTATATGCAGCCACCTGTCAGTGAAGCATAAACCTGTTTCAGTTTGCAGAAGACTTAGAGCAGCTATCCACCGGCAGGACGGTTAGTATTTCAGGAAGCAACCAGTTCCAGAGACTGTGTGTACTAGGAATGCAGGAGATGATGCTCTTCCAGTAAGAGAGTCAGGTTCTCAACCTCCCATATTTAAAATAGAAAAGGCATAAAGGATGAAATTCTATGCTTAAAATTAATGGATTAGACATTCTAGGGAAAAAGAGGCTCAGTGGAAATGACATTATATATAATTAAGGCATATGACTACAAGTGTGTGTGTGTGTGTGTGTGTGCGCACACACGCTCAGTCACATCCAACTCTTTGTGACCTCGTGGATCATAGCCTGCCAAGTTTCTCTATCCATGGAATTTTCCAGGCAAGATTAAGGGAACAGGTTGCCATTTCATATTCCAGGGGATCTTCCTGACCCAGGGATCAAACCTGTATTTCAGGCAAATTCTTTACCACTGTGCCACCTCGGAAGCCCCATAACTACTAATAGTAATAAAAATAACCACGAAAGGTATTGAGCATTCCCAAAATGCCAAAAGTGAAAGTCAGTCAGTCGTGTCTGACTCTTTGTGAGGCCATGAGTAACAGATTTCTCCATGCCAGAGTACTGGAGTGGGTCGCCTTTCCCTTCTCCAGGGATCTTCCCAACCCAGGGACTGAATCCAGGTCTCCCACACTGCAGGCAGATTTTTTACCAGTTGAGCCACAAGGAAAATACGATCACCTTTGCAAAAGAGAATAGCTAATTCCCAGATGAGAATGGAATCCAGCTCTAGTCTCAGTTCTCTAAGTCTGTTTAAGCACACTAGTTTAGAAACCAAGCACGCACGTTTACTTTTACAATGAGAATGAAAAGTGAAGAAATAAACGAATGATTTTCTCTTCTAAAGAAAGAAGACTCGTTTAGCATTTAACAATAAATTTATACACACACACACACACACACACACACACACGCTCAGTCACATCCAACTCTTTGTGACCTCGTGGATCATAGCCTGCCAAGTTTCTCTATCCATGGAATTTTCCAGGCAAGATTAAGGGAACAGGTTGCCATTTCATATTCCAGGGGATCTTCCTGACCCAGGGATCAAACCTGTATTTCAGGCAAATTCTTTACCACTGTGCCACCTCGGAAGCCCCATAACTACTAATAGTAATAAAAATAACCACGAAAGGTATTGAGCATTCCCAAAATGCCAAAAGTGAAAGTCAGTCAGTCGTGTCTGACTCTTTGTGAGGCCATGAGTAACAGATTTCTCCATGCCAGAGTACTGGAGTGGGTCGCCTTTCCCTTCTCCAGGGATCTTCCCAACCCAGGGACTGAATCCAGGTCTCCCACACTGCAGGCAGATTTTTTACCAGTTGAGCCACAAGGAAAATACGATCACCTTTGCAAAAGAGAATAGCTAATTCCCAGATGAGAATGGAATCCAGCTCTAGTCTCAGTTCTCTAAGTCTGTTTAAGCACACTAGTTTAGAAACCAAGCACGCACGTTTACTTTTACAATGAGAATGAAAAGTGAAGAAATAAACGAATGATTTTCTCTTCTAAAGAAAGAAGACTCGTTTAGCATTTAACAATAAATTTATACACACACACACACACACACACACACACACACATATATATATGGGACCTGAATGATTCTCTTTCTTTGGAAATAAAGAGTATTATTCTTATATAAATTTAAAAAATGAGCCCTCTGTGTCAGGTTCTATACTATCTTTTTAAGAGAGATGTCAGCATTTAAAATCTCTTTGGTAGCCAATAGTTTACCTTCGCTAATTCAACCAATGTTTATTGAGTAGCTCTTTACTTTGTGTGTCAACTCCAGTTAAATGTTGAAGTGCTTACAATAAATATTCATGAATTTCATATTTTATAGATTAGAAACCTTAGTTATCAAAATATTTAACTGTAGTTTTCATATTAATTTTTTGAAGACTAGAATTTTTGAAAGTAAGAATATCTCTGTAATACCACTGCACATATAAAGTAATGGAACATTGTTGACACCAAAAAATAAAAAAAATTTTAAAAAGAGAAAAGCCCTGGTCACATCCTTCCCTAACACTATATACTTTCTTATTTCCAGATTAGTCACCATCCTGACCCAAAATTTCATCCTCATAGCAGGGTTGGGCCTATTTTTTAAATATCATTTAATGGATCATAAGGTATACAGTGTTTTGCTTGTTTTCTTTTAGCGTTAAACTTTAGTGACACCACCCATGTTGTTGCATATAACTGTAGTTAATGATTATTACCACATAATACTCTATAGAAAACATATTATATAACTTATGTATGTATTTTATCATTAATAGATATTTGGCAAATTTCCAAGTGTTTGAATATTACAAATTCTTGACTATCATGTTTCTAGAATGTAGTTTCTAGTTCTGTGCCAAAATTCTCAATATTATTTAAGTACATGGAAGACAATACAATTATCTATCACATCTATTTCTATTGTGTTTTTTGTCATTTGGTTTTATTAATGTGTTCTGATCTACTCATATTTAGCTATTTTTATTGAGTGCCAGAAAGGATTTATTTTTACTCACATCAGGGACTTAGGTTATAGGTAAATACAGTAATACAGAAACTTAATCCTGCAGGAGTGATATGTGATGATGATATATCTTATCAATTCTGGTAAATATTACCTTTACACTGTTATATTTATCATAAATGTAGCTAAATTTGACTTATGTCTATCATTTTATTGTCAACAATGCATCCATTCTTTTATGTTGATTTTTATCAGTTTTCCTTGTTTTTAACAGAGTAGTTTCTATTATTTTTTCTCCTCTAGTAATTTATTGATTACACACATAATTTTAGTGACTGTACCAGAAATTATGCCTTTTACTTCTGATTACACTAAGCTAATGAGTTTCCAAAACAATACAAGGACTTTAGAAAGTCCTTAATCTCGTTTATTCCCCTCTGCTTTTCAAGTTATTGTTTGGGGATGATAGTTATTCATTTTCAACTTAAGCCTTGAAACATCACACATCCACTTACTCTTCTGGGAATTTCTGAACTCCATTATGGAATGAGAAAACTCTTATTCTAAAAAATGAAGGGCACACGAAGGTGACATAGAGTCAATCCCTAGTTTAAAATCAATTAGAGCCAACTCTAGGCAGGATCGTTTGAATCAGAGTTCATGAATGTATTAATGAGAGAAATAACTGTTGTTTTAAGCCACTGAAATCTTAAGGTCGCTAGTTAAGCAGTATTATTATTGTGGCAATATTTGACTGAGACAGAAATTAATACCAAGAAATAGGTATAGTTGGAAGAAAAAAAAATGAAACTAAAATAAGTGGCTATGACTTTAGGG
>SJYX01009255.1:75378-85505 GCA_006410675.1 Oreotragus oreotragus | reverse complement strand
GGGTCACTAACAGTCAGACAGACTGAGCGACTTCACTTTCACTTTTCTCTTTCATGCATTGGAGAAGGAAATGGCAACCCACTCCAGTATTCTTGCCATCCCCCAGGGATGGGGGAGCCTGGTGGGCTGCCGTCTATGGGGTCACACAGAGTCGGACACGACTGAAGTGACTTAGCAGCAGCAGCAGCCATCCGTATGTCTTCTTTGGAGAGATGTCTATTTAGTTCTTTGGCCCATTTTTTGATTAGGTCGTTTATTTTTCTGGAATTGTGCTGCATAAGTTGCTTGTATATTTTGGAGATTAGATGTTTGTCAGTTGTTTCATTTGCTATTATTTTCTCCCATTCAGAAGGCTGTCTTTTCACCTTGCTTATAGTTTCCTTTGTTGTGCAGAAGCTTTTAATTTTAATTAGATCCCATTTGTTTATTTTTGCTTGTATTTCCAGTATTCTGGGAGGTGGATCATAGAGAATCCTGCTGTGATTTATGTCGGAGAGTGTTTTGCCTATGTTCCATTCACATTATTTTATTTAGCTGATCCTTACTTCTAATGTAAGTCTGGAGAAAATACAGCAATATTTCTGAACTTCCAAAAGAAGTTAGTCTAAAATTCGTGCATCTTACTCTCCTACTCCTCAGTTGCTTTAGTCGTATCTGACTCTTTGCAACGCTATGGAGCGTAGCCCCCCAGGCTCCTGAGTCCATGGGATTCTCCAGGCAAGAATACCGGAGTGGATTACCATGCCCTCCTCCAGGGGATCTTCCCGACGCAGGGATTGAAACTGCATCTCTTAACTTCTCCCGCATGGGCAGGCAGGTTCTTTACCACTGGTGCCACCTGGAAAACCCTATCTGTATGCATTATTCACATTGTAGTTTTATTACTGCAGTGTGTATTATCACATAAGCGTGTAAAACAGTGTATATTACACACTGTATTAATACATATCATGTATTAAAACACATCATATATTAATACAGCGTGTATTACACACTGCAATGTGTATCATCACACGGCAGTTTTATTCACACGGCAGTTTTATTACCACCTTTTTTTGCTCATATGTAAGCAAAGAGATGAGTGTGATTATGTCCATTAAAGTCTTATTTGTGGGAGATTATGCAAATATAGTAACTGACCCCTAATCTGCACAGTTTACTATTACTTTTAATAGTTGAGCATATCTGCTCAAAAGTTGCAGTTTGGCCATATTGTTGAGGTCACTTTTTCCATATAACAATCCCTGGACCCTCTTTCTCTCCACAGACACACCAATTTAACAATACATGGACAAGTTTCCTTGGTGAGAAATTTAGAAACTAGTTGAGAGATTCCTGTATCCTGGACGAAATGAAGCCAGTCAAGTCAAAGTTAGCAGGAAAATTCAAAACACCCTTTTTCTTCATCATCCCTGCCACCAGAGCACAATGTCATACAATGGGAAGGAAATATCTGGCTTCCAGCTTCTCCCTGGAGATGGGAAGATTTGAGCTACAGGCCCAACATTCCAACTTTCCAGGCTGTCCAAGGGACTTGCTTCTGTATTTCCTCTTTTATTGTGCTAATGGGCCCTAATATAGTCTAGATGCCTGGGGATGACTGAACAAAGCTGGGAATTTGATCTAGCTTGTAAGCTGTCACCATAGCCCCTTCTCCTATTCAGTGCAGAGTCCGTGAATGAGAAACCTCAGATCACCTCTTCCTTATTGGAGGGGAAGAACTGGACTATAAACCCAATATTCCTGCATCTCTAGGGGCTGACCAAGGAACTGACTTCTGTCTTGCCTGACTCCAAGTGCTGGAACTTGGTATAATCTAGACTCCTGGTGGTTTAAGAATAAATGCAGTTGTTTGGACTGGCATAAAGTTTGAAGAAGCCCCAGAAGCTCTAAATAGGCCGACTGAGGGAGGGTCTTCTGTACAAGGCCCATTTGTGAAGACTGGGAGAAAAGCCACAGAGTCAAGAAAAAGGAAGACACAGGAAAATATGCACCAAGCAGAGAAATAAGATGTTTTTCTGGAAACAAACACAGTAAAACATAAATAAATGATTTACCTGACAAAGGAAAATAACTGACAAAATGCTCAATGAAGTTAGGAGAACAATGCATGAACAAAGTAAGAATTTCAACAAAGATAAAATATTTAAAAATACCAAACAGAAATCCTACAACTAAGTAATACAACACTGAAATAAAAAATTCATTACAGAGGTTAAACAACGGACTAGATCAAGCAAAAACAAGGATCAGTGAACTTGAATACCAATTAATGGAAATTATTCAGTCAGAGGAACAAAAAGATAAAAGAATTAAAGAGTGAATAAAACTTAAGGGACTTATGAGATACCAGTAAGTAAACAAATTTGCATAATTAATCCCAAAAGGAGAAGAGGAAGAGGCAGAAATATTATTTAAAATAATAATGTCTCAAATTTCCTAAATATGGAGAGGAAATGAACATTTTACATTCAGAAAGCCAAACAGATTTCAGACAAAATGAATCCAAAGAAATCCATATCAAGGTGTGTTATAATTTAATTGTCAAAAGACAAAGGCAAAAGTAGTTCTATAAACAATAAGAGAAAAGTGATTTGTTATGTAAAAGGGAACTCCCAGTAAAGACTACCAGCATTTTCAGCAGAAACCTTGCAGGCTGATGTATTCAAAGTACCAAAAGGAAAAAATAAAATCTACCAACCAAGAATACTGGTGAAAGTGAAGGTGAAGTCGCTCAGCCGTGTCAGACTCTTTGCGACCCCATGGACTGTAACCTACTAGGCTTCTCCGTCCATGGGATGCTCCAGGCAAGAATACTGGAGTGGCTTGCCATTTCCTTCTCTAGGGGATCTTCCCGACCCAGGGATCGAATCCGGGTCTCCCACACTGGAGGCAGACGCTTTAACCTCCGAGCCACCAGGGAAGCCCTAAGAAGACTGGACGAACCTGTTATTAAAAAATAAATAAATAAATAAATAAAAGGAGAGATAAAAAGACTTTCTTGGGTTTCCCTGGTGGCTCCCTGGTAAAGTCATGGGTTTGATCCCTGGAGAAGGAAATGGCAACCCAATCCAGTATCATTGCCTGGGAAATCCCACGGATAAGGAGCCTACAGGGCTTACAGTCCATGGGGTCACAAAGAGTCAGGTGTGACTACATGACTAAAACAACAACAAAATATTTCCTGAGATGAACAAAAGCTGAGGGAGTATACTGATGCTAGACTGGATTTATAAGAAGCACTAAAGGAAGTTCTTCAAATTTAAGCAAAAAGAGGCAAAATAGCAATAGAAAAGCATATAAAAGTATAAAATTTGCTGATAAAGGTGAATACATAAATAAATACAAAATATAATTGACCCTTGAAAAGCATGGGTTTGAATCACACAGGTTCACTTATACATGAATTTATTTTTCCAGTAAATACATATAGTACTACATAATCCATTGTTAATTGAATCTGTGGATGTGGAACTGCAGATATGGAAGGCCAACTGTGGGACTCAAGTATCCACAGATTTAGATATTTGTCACAGGTCTTGGAATCAATCACCTGTAGATACTGAGTGATGACTGTACTGTAAATACTGTAATGGTGGAGGGCAAATCACTCAATTCTAGCATAAAAGTTAAAAGACAAAAAATTAAAATTATAGATGTTAATAATACATGTTAAATATAAATAAATTTATATATATAAATATGTAAATTATGATATCAAAGACATGAAGGGGGATAAGTAACAGTATGGACTTCTTGTATGGTACTGATATAAGTTGTTAAAACACACTATGATAACTACATTCTAGCAAGCCCTATAATAACTTAAGAGAAATTACATGTAAAAATACACAAAAGAATAATAGGAAAGAATAAAAGCATATATATATAAAAGCAATGAAATACAAAGGAGAATATAAAGAGAAAAGAACTACAAGATAGAAGAGAACTAACAATCTGGCAAGAGTAAAATCTTCTCAATCAATAATTCCTTTATATAAAAGTGGATCAACTTCTCCAAAAGACAAAGATACTACAAATAAAAAACTACAGGCCAATATCCCTGATAAACATAGCTGCAAAACTCCTCAACCAAACTATATTAAATAGCACACAAAAAGGATCACACACCATGACCAAGTAGGGATTTACCTCTGGGATTCGAGTATAGTACGGTATATGAAAATTCAATTACTTCAGTACATCACATTTATAAAACAGAGGATAAAAATCTCATGATCATCTCAATAGTTACAGAAAAAACGTTTGACACAACTCAGGCTTTTGTGACAGAACTCAAACACACTAGGAATATAAAGCCATATATAACTAGCCCACAGCTAATATCATCTTCAATGACTAAAAACTAAAAGATCAGAAACTAGGTAAGGATACCCATTCTTGACATTTTCATTCAATATCATGCTGGAAATTCTAGTCAGAGAAATTAGGCAAGATGACATATTGAATGGCATTCAAATCAGAAAGAGAGAAGTAAAATTATTACTATTTGAAGATGATATGAACTTATATGTAAAAAATCCTAAAAATTTTGCAAGAAAAATTTAGAACTAATAAACTCATTAAAGTTGTAGGATTCAAAATCAATTTATAAAAATCATCTTTCTATATAGTAACAGTTGACCATTTAGAAAGGAAGCTAAGAAAATAATCCCACTTTCAATATCATCAGTAACTATACAAGGCTTGGAAATAAACTTAACAGAGGAGGTGAACTTGTACTCTGAAAAAAAAAAAAAACTGACAAAAGAAATTAAAGACTCAAAGAAATGAAGACATTCTACATTCATAGATTGGAAAACTTAATATTGTCAAAATGTCCATATCAACCAAGTCAATCTAAAAATTCAATGCAATCCTGTTCTATAACTTAATGGTATTTTTTCTGAAATAGAAAAAAAAATAAAGTTTATATAAAATCACAGAAGGCCACATTAGACAAAAAAAAAAAATTTGGAAAAGAAAAAGCCTAATACTTCCTGACATCAAAATATGTTACAAAGTTAGAGTGATTAAAACAGTATGGTAATAGTATAAAGACAGACAGAGACAAATATAACACAATAGGGAACACAGAAATAAACCCACGACATCTTCCACAAGGGTGCCAAGAGTAAAAATGATAGCTACAGAGTCTGTTTAACAAACGTTGTTGAGAAAACTGGCTATCTTGCGTAAAATAGATTCATCCCTTAGGCTATACAAAAAAATAAACTCAAAATGGATTGAAGAATTAAATATAATACCTCAAACTGTAAACCACTAGAAGAAAACATAGAAGAAAATCTTCATGCCGTTTGTCTTGGCTATGAGTTCTTGGAAATGAAACCAAAATCATGGGCAACAATTGCAAAACTGGACAAGTGGGACTACATCAAACTAAAAATCTACTGCAAGAAAACAGAAACAATTGAGTACAAAAGAAATCTATGGAGTATGAGAAAATATCTACCAACCATATTTCTGATAAAGATCTAATGTCTAAAATAAGCAAGTGATCTCTACAAGTCAATATATAAAAAGAAATATTCTAATTACAACTGGGCATAGGACTTTAATAGATACTTTTCCAAAGAATAAAGGAAATAGCAAAAATATATAGGAACATATGTTCAACATCACTAATTATCAGGGAACTGCAAATCAAAACCAACCACAATGAGATATTATACTGGTTAGGATGACTACTGTTTTTAAAAACATAATGACACAAAAGGTAACAAGTGTTGTCAAGCTTGTGGGAATTTTGGAATTATATATATGGTTGGTGGGAATGCAAAATGGTGTAGCTGCTACAGAAAACACTATAGAGATTTCCCTCAAAATAATCATAATCTATATAATCAGCAATTCCACTTCTGAGTATTTATCCAAAATAATTGAAATCTAGATCTTGAAGAAAGTATTTTCATGCAGCATTTTTCAAAATAGTCAAAGTGTAGAATGGATGTCAATGGATATGTGAATGAATAAAGAAATGAATAAAGAAAATATGGTATATGTATACAAAAGCATCCAAAGTCACTCACTGCA
Source organism: Oreotragus oreotragus (assembly GCA_006410675.1). Taxonomy (NCBI): domain Eukaryota; kingdom Metazoa; phylum Chordata; class Mammalia; order Artiodactyla; family Bovidae; genus Oreotragus; species Oreotragus oreotragus. Next base: position 79,451 of record SJYX01009255.1, on the reverse strand, counting down.
GATGGCAACTGCAGCCATGAAATTAAAAAGACACTTGCTCCTTGGAAGAAAAGTTACGACCAACCCAGACAGCTTATTAAAAAGCAAAGACATTACTTTGCCGAAAACAGTCCATCTAGTCAAAGCTATGTTTTTTTCAGTAGTCATGTATGGATGTGAGTTGGACTGTGAAAAAAGCTGAGCACTGAACAATTGATGCTTTTGAACTGTGGTGTTGGACAAGATTCTTGAGAGTCCCTTGGACAGCAAGGAGATCCAACCAGTCCATCTTAAAGGAGATCAGTTCTGATTGTTCATTAGAAGGACTGATGCTTGAGGTGAAACTCCAATACTTTGGCCATCTGATGCAAAGAGCTGACCCATTTGAAAAGACCCTGATGCTGGGAAAGATTGAAGGGGGAGGAGAAGGGGATGACAGAGGATGAGATGGTTGGATGGCATCACCAACTCAAAGGACATGAGTCTGAGTAAACTCAGGGAGTTGGTGATGGACAGGGAGGCCTGGCGTACTGCTGTCCATGGGGTTGCAAAGAGTCAGTCACTACTGAGTGAACTGAATACCAGAGCATATTATTCAGCTTCAATAAAAGATATCATGATGCATCTGATATCGTAATGTTCTGGAAAGGGAGTTGGTGGTGGACAGGGAGGCCTGGAGTGCTGCTGTCCATGGGGTTGCAAAGAGTCAGTCACTACTGAGTGAACTGAATACCAGAGCGTATTATTCAGCTTCAATAAAAGATATCATGATGCATCTGATATCGTAATGTTCTGGAAATTCATCCATCTTAACTAGAATAAGACAGAGACAGAGGATAAATACTGCATGATTCAACTTACATGAAATAGCTAAAATAGTCAAACTCAAAGAAGCTAATGATAATATGCATATGATTATCCATATGATAATCTATTTAAGACTACTAATGAGGACAAAGTGCAGGCTTAAAAGATTTCCATCAGAAAAGAAGTTGTTTTCATCCCCAGTATCTACTAATTTCAAAAGTTCTTCTCTATTGTTAATAGTGGTTTGAGACACATGCCTTAATTTGGAGTGTATAAAATATGGTTGCAGACCACCTAACCTGCCTCTTGAGAAATCTGTATGCAGGTCAGGAAGCAACAGTTAGAACTGCACATGGAACAACAGACTGGTTCCAAATAGGAAAAGAAGTACGTCAAGGCTGTATATTGTCTCCCTGCTTATTTAACTTATATGCAGAGTATATCATGAGAAACGCTGGAATGGAAGAAACACAAGCTGGAATCAAGATTGCCAGAAGAAATATCAATAACCTCAGATACTGTCTCTTATACACATCTCTTAAGGTCGCTTCAGCCACTTCAGGGGGAGGAGTTCACAATCATAAGGGGAGGTACAACAGCAATTCTCCCCCCACATCTTTATCTTGGCTTCTGTGGGTCAGAAGCAACAATTAGGGTCCTTTTGGCCCACCCTGCCTTCTGCAAGTTGTGTGCCAGCTGCTCCTGGAACACAAGAACAGCTGCCTGCTCTGGGCCTGGGGGTGAGAGATAGGTAGCTGCTGCTATACTAAGAGCTGAAAGTAACCATAATTAACTTCAATCCAGGCCTTTTCTTGAAAGTTACAAGCCTTCATCAGACTCCAGAGGTCCAAAATAATTGCATCTGACATTCTACCAGTGCAGTTGTTGTTGAGGTGGGAATAAGTTCCTGGTGTTCTCCACCATCTTTTCAGAAACAGGTTCTGTTTAATTTGGGTAGTAGCTACAGTTTATTGAATTATTATTTACAAGCCACAGGTACATGTGTTTTATATGTATATATATTCAGTTCAGTTCGGTCGCTCAGTCGTGTCCGACTCTTTGCGACCCCATGAATCGCAGCACACCAGGCCTCCCTGTCCATCACCATCTCCCGGAGTTCACTCAGACTCACGTCTATCGAGTCCGTGATGCCATCCAGCCATCTCATCCTCGGTCGTCCCCTTCTCCTCCTGCCCCCAGTCCTTCCCAGCATCAGAGTCTTTTCCAATGAGTCAACTCTTCGCATGAGGTGGCCAGAGTACTGGAGTTTCAGCTTTAGCATCATTCCTTCCAAAGAAATCCCAGGGCTGATCTCCTTCAGAATGGACTGGTTGGATCTCCTTGCCATCCAAGGGACTTTCAAGAGTCTTCTCCAACACCAAAGCTCAAAAGCATCAATTCTTTGGTGCTCAGCCTTCTTCACAGTCCAACTCTCACATCCATACATGACCACAGGGAAAACCATAGCCTTGACTAGGTGGACCTTAGTCGGCAAAGTACATATATATAATTATTGTGTATATAATATATATTTTATTATATATAAAATATATTGTATTATATTTAAAATTATTTCAAAGAATAAATGTATATGTATATAAGTGACAAAATTGAACAAAATTAACATAAATAAAATTTAGTTCTAAAAACTAGGTTAAAAAAAGACTAGGTAACGATAAAGGATATATAAAAAGAGGTGATCATAGTAAAACATGCTACTGCTATGTTTTTTAAAAAGAAAGTTGAAATATTGTTTAATTCAATACTTTGCTAAGTAAGATGATGTAGATGTTAAAATTTAAATGTAAGCACTAAAAGTTTAGAAACAGCCAAGAGGGGAATTAAAGAAACTGGATCAATGAACTTGAAGAGGAGAAAATATCGTAGACAGAAAGCAGTGCACGTAAAGATAGCAGTAATATCAGTCACTGTAATAGGGCTGAACATACTGTTCTCACTAAACAATAGTCACCCTCTCAGTTTGGATATTTTAAAAAATCTGTGCATGGCCTATTTACAGGAGGGCAGCCAAAAACACGAAGATAGATAGTGAAAAACTATATATAATGAGATGTAAAAAGATAGATCAGGAAAAGAATATAGGTCAAAATTGACATCACAGCAAAACATTTTTTTTTTCAGGATAATGAGAATAAACTACAAAATGATAAGAAACAATCACATCTCTGAAGTTGTATGCTGATACAAAATTGAAAAATATATGAAGCAAAAATTGCTGGAATCATAAGGAAATATAACAAATCAAACATTTGATGAGAGACTTTCAGCTGTCTCATGTGGAGATAGATCAAAGGGACAGAAAATAAGATACAATTAACAAGTTTAAGCTGCTGCATGGAAATAGATCCCTGCAGGATACAAAGTGAATAGTCAGAACACTGGTTGAGAGAAGGTATTGTCAGCATATATACATGTCAAAAGTTTAGTCGCCAGTGTGTAAACAGTGCCTACAAATAACTAGGGCTTCTCAGAATCGGATAAAGAATCTGCCTGCAATGCAGGAGAGCCAGGTTTGATCCCTGGGTCAGGAAGATCCCTTGGAGAAGGGAATGGTTACCCACTCCAGTATTCTTGCCTGGAGAATTCCATGGACAGAGGAGCCTGGAAGGCTATAGTCCATGGGGTTGTAGAGAGTTGGACACAACTGAGCAACTAACACACACACACACACACACACACTCACAGACACGACTAATTAGAGAATCAAACAGCTCCATAGATAAATGGATGATGAATAACAACAGGATGCACAGAAGAGAAGGCCCAAGTGGCAAATGAATCTGTGAATAGATAACAGACTCGTTGGGGCTGAAGTGTGTCCACTCAAAATAAATGTGCTGAAATCCAAACACCTAGTGCCTCAGAATCTGACTGTGTTTGAAGATGGCGGGGCGGGGGGTGGTCTTTGAAGAAGTAATTAAGGGTAAATTAGCTTACTCCTTGGAAGAAAAGTTATGACCAACCTAGATAGCATATTCAAAAGCAGAGACATTACTTTGCCAACTAAGGTCCGTCTAGTCAAGGCTATGGTTTTTCCTGTGGTCATGTATGGATATGAGAGTTGGACTGTGAAGAAGGCTGAGCACCGAAGAATTGATGCTTTTTTTTTTTTTTAACTTTGTTTTACTTTACAGTACTGTATTGGTTTTGGCATACATTGACATGAATCTGTCATGGGTGTACATGAACTCCCAAACATGAACCCCGCCCTCCCACCTCCCACCCCACATCATCCGTCTGGATCATTCCCATACACCAGCCCCAAA
>SJYX01009255.1:42027-72845 GCA_006410675.1 Oreotragus oreotragus | reverse complement strand
TTTTTAAACTTTGAACTTATCAATGTCATTAACCATATTTCAGATAAAATAAAAACTTGTAGAGATCCTCTTAAAAAGTAACTTTATCTTAAACATTTTCTCAAAAACTTATATTTCAGAGTAGTCTTTCCATGTTTCCATAGGAAATGCCACTTTTAAAAACTGCTTTTACAAAATGTACCTTTCCTTGACAGATTTTCTAAATAGCTAAAATATTTCTCAGACATCTCATTAATCTGCTTTTCCTGTGATGTAGGAGGTAGTTATTATTATCCTCATTTTACAGATGGAAGAAGAGGCATAAGAGGTTAAGAGATTTGACACAGAGAGCCAGTAGAAAATCCAGGAATAGTAATGAGGTCAATGGATATATACTAACTGTGCATATGAGTTTTTCTTTGCTTTCCTGTATACATGAAGATCATGGATAGAGAAAGTCCTAAGACTCCTTTTAATGAATCTCAGGGAATATTATGTGACTTGTTTTGCCATCTCATGCGAAGAGTTGACTCATTGGAGAAGACTCTGATGCTGGGAGGGATTGGGGGCAGGAGGAGAAGGGGACGACAGAGGATAAGATGGCTGGATGGCATCACGGACTCGATGGACGTGAGTCTGAGTGAACTCCAGGAGTTGGTGATGGACGGGAGGCCTGGTGTGCTGCGATTCACGGGGTCGCAAAGAGTCAGATACGACTGAGCGACTGAACTGAACTGAACTGTAGAGATAAAAAAGACGGCGTAGCATGCCCTAATTTAAAGGCTTTAATCTCTTTATGGTTTTCATTGAATATATAATTCAATTTTATATAATTTAGAGAGGTTGATTATTTTAGCTATCATAGGTTTGGGGAAGATCTACAAACACCTTAGCACAATTTTGGACATTTTTCTTTTATTAAAGAGGAAAGCAATTGCTTGATATTAAAATGGTGAAAAGTATTTGACCTCTGCTTCTTGAACTGGCCTTAAAGATACTAGTAAATTGGTGTGACAATGGTCATGTAATGGAACACACCCCAGAAAAACAATTTTATAATAGACTTAAAAAGGATAGTCTAACTCTTAAAAAAAAAAAAAAAAGAAAGAAAGAAAGAAAGAGATTTAGCAGTGAGGCACAGTTTCAGAGTTGAATAATATGTCATTCCAGAGAAGCAAAACTAGATAACCAGTAAATATGAGGCAGGTAGGCAAGAATGAGGAACTCCACTTTTAGGGCTAGAGTTTTCAGTAAATGGGGAGAATATGGGTTTTTGAAGGGTAGAGGTACTGAGACTCCTTTCCATTTCCTGTGTAGTTTGGTTTGATCGTCAGTGCCAGAATTCCAAGTACTTCAGTAAGGCTCATTGAATGAATGAATGAATGGTAAGAGCAGAGCTGCAAAGCAGTTTTAAAAGAAGGAAGGACTGTGGGGACCTAGAGAATACTAAGACAGTTTATACTTTTATTTTTAATTTTTATTTTATTTTACTTTACAATACTGTGTTGGTTTTGCCATACATTGACATGAATCCGCCACGGGTGTACATGAGTTCNCTGATGGTTCGAGAGCCCGGACACGCGCGTGGGGCTCTGAGAATCCGGGTCTGGGAGGCGGGAGGTCTGGGTGCATAATGAGCCTGGCTGTGTGACCTTGGGCGAGTAGCTGCCCCTCTCTGGGCCTCCATCTCCTCCTTCATCAATTGTGTACATAGAGACCCCGCCCCTGCCCCCGCCCCCCTCAGGCTTGAGGGCACCGGCGCCTAACATATCTTGAAGCTCACCGGCCTTTTAGAGGGATCCGCAGCCCCAGTCTGGGCAGGGAGCAGGTGCAGTGGTATAACTGCAGGGGGTGGGGTGGGGCTGAGGTGGTTTACAAACTAGGGGCGCCCAAGAGGCCACCTGCGCTTGGAATGGGCTCTGCTATTCTCTGCATTCTCGGCCAGGGCGTACTCCAGCTACAAGAAGCCTTGCGGACAGGAGACCACGGATATGTCAGCCTGGTGCTCGCCCTTCCAGAAAGCCTGGGGTGGGGTGGGGATGGGGGCGCGGCCATCAGAAGTGTGTGAGGGGTGGCCTCCATTGCTTATGTGTTTCTGAGAAGGGAATATATCCCACCTCCTTCCCTTCTCTTCCTCAGTTCCCCTTCAGTAAAACCGTAGGTGGTTTTTACTGATAACCTTTCCCCACCTTTTTTCTCCCCCCTTTATTTCGGGGTGACAGTTTGGTGGCCCAAATGAAGGTCTCCCGGTAGTATGGCAAGGGGATCCTTCCCGAGGCTGCCTTGCATAGTAGTTCAGTTAAAAAAATCCAGAGAGGAATGCTGCTGTCCAGAGGCCTGAGGGACCAGGGATGGAGAGCTTCTGGGTGTTAGGAAGGACAGCCTGGTGCTCCTCTCTCCCCTTCCACAGGCAGCTCCAGCACCCAGGGGAGCCAAAGGAGGGAGACTGGGTCTGAGGGTNTCCCGGTAGTATGGCAAGGGGATCCTTCCCGAGGCTGCCTTGCATAGTAGTTCAGTTAAAAAAATCCAGAGAGGAATGCTGCTGTCCAGAGGCCTGAGGGACCAGGGATGGAGAGCTTCTGGGTGTTAGGAAGGACAGCCTGGTGCTCCTCTCTCCCCTTCCACAGGCAGCTCCAGCACCCAGGGGAGCCAAAGGAGGGAGACTGGGTCTGAGGGTCAAAGGGGAAAGGAAATGGGCTTCTCAGTGCTGGGCTGCTGGGGTGGGGGCGGGGGGAGGGGGGGTGTTGCTGGCATCTGAAGAAATTGACTGAGACCTTGAAGCATACTTCCCTGTCCCAGGAGATTCTGTGAGTTTTCTACCTGAGAGTTAACCAGGAACAGTCTTCTTTGTTTTTTTCTTTTTCTTCAGCTCTGGTTGTTGGAGTCATTTCTAGAATGGCCCATCCAGTGACCTCTGTAGGGGCTCTCTTGGCTGAGGTTTTCAGATTCTCAGGGTTGTGGATATGCATGACTGGACCTGACCAGGGGCCAGTGAATGGACCAAGGGTCAGTCCTGTCCCTGGAAGGAGCTTTTCTAGCGACATCTTTGGTTTCATCTCATCTTGCTGTCATGTCTTTTGGTCACTTGGCTCTCCTTCACCTCTGTGCCTGGTCCTGTGCTGGACACTGGGCGCAGATAGGGGAATTGGACCTACTTCCTCCCAAAAGAGATCCCCATCTGGTGGGAGAGATGGATATAAAATCAATCTGGTCCCACTGCCGAGGGACAAGAGAAGTGAAGACGGCCTTGGGAGGCCAAAGCCCAGAGACTTGAGTTGCAGGGGGTTTTGGAAAGGCTTCCCAGGGGAGGGGTCATGTGACCTGGGTATTGAAAAATGAGTCAAAATTTGCCAGGAGAGAAACCCTTTCCCACCAGAGAAAACGTCCCCAAAGTGTTGAGCAGGAAAAAGCCCACTGCCCAAATTCCTGTAGATTCACCACCACCAAATGGAGTTTGTCAAGTTCATCTCTAACCCTGCCCCATATTAGCTTAGTGTTACAGAAAAGACTTGAATGACAGGCTCAGGAGTTTGGACTTTACCTTGAAAGGGTTGGGGAAGCCTTGAGGGTTCTAAGCAGGAGCATGGCAGGATGGAGTTTATTATCTAATGAGGTTGATCTGCCAATATTTGCAGGGTGAGTGGGAGAGACCGGGGAGGGATGGGGAAGTCTGAGCTGGGGCCCAGGGAGAGAGTGAGGCACGGCATTGTGCACACATGCACACACACAGGGTGCTTTGGGGTTGATGAGTGATGGACAGTGGGTACATTCAGTCTCTATCATGCAGGAACAGAGACTGTCAATACACCGTGGAAAGGCGGAGGGTCACTTAAGAGGGACAGTTAAAGGGACCTGGGCTTTCCAGGGGAGGGGTCGTGATTTTCTTCTCGTGTGCTTTCCCACTTCCTGGAGCAGGCTGGATGCTGCTGGAACTCCCATGCTGCAGCAGTGAGAGATATAAGCCAAGGATGTGGGGAGGAGCCGCAGCACTGGCTGGGAAAGGCTAAGGAGTGGGCAGGTGGTCATCTCCCATTTGGGGCTTCATAGGCTCCGAGAGGTGGAAAAACACCAGCCTTGACGATTGTGGCCACAATGGGGATAGTAGCTGGACTAGAGCTGAAACCTGGACTCTGTACTCTACAAGACACATGCCTCTAGAGGAGGTTAGATTGGGGAAGGGAAAATGGGGATTGGTTAAGAGGCTACTGCGCTAGTCCAGGCAAGAGGTAAAAAGGAGCTGATATTGGGCGGGGCTGGAGCTCAGGAGAAAGAATGGAAATGATGAGTTGGCAGTGTGGGTTAACGGATGAAATTCCTTCCAGGATCAGCTGGATCAGGAGTATGTCTCTCCTTGTCTCCAGACAGTATCAGTTTTGCTTCTCAGGGCAGATGTCTAGCCCTTGGGGCTTCCCTAGTGTCTTAGATGGTAAAAAAAAGTTTGCCTGCAATGCAGGAGACCCGAGTTTGATCCCTGGAGAAGGAAATGGCAACCCACTCTTGCCTGGAGAATTCCATGGATGGAGAAGCCTGACAGGCTACAGTCCATGAGGTCACAAAGAGTCGGACACGACTGAGCAGCTAACACTGTATGTAGCCCTTGATGTGCCTCGGGACTTGAGGGATCTCATTTCCCTGACCAGGGGCTGAACCAAGGCCATGGCAGTGAAAGCGCCAAATCCTAACCACTAGCCCACCAGGGACCTCCCTGCCCTCTCCACCTCATCAGCGGTGGGCTCAGAATGGTCCCCATTTCCAGATGAGAAGGCTGAGGAGTCTCAGGAGGGACTCACCCAAGGTCACCTGGTGATTCTGAGGCAGAGAACCCGAGTCTTCTACTCTGATGCAGGCTCTTCTGGGGGAGGACACGGCTGCTGTTTGCTGCTGCATTTGGCATGGGGTAGGTGCCTCTTGGGTCAGAGCCAGCGCTGACAGGGCGTATCCTTCTCCATGCCTAGAAGGAAGGTAGTTCCCCACCTTCCCCGTGGCCCACCCCCCTACACTGAGGAGCACTGGCAGTCTGCTTCCTCCTCCCCAAGACAGGCCGAGTGCAGGTTCTAATCCCACCCTGCCAAGGCGCGTCTTTGTCCCTTGTTCGTCTCAGCTCCGCCCCCCTCCCCCCCTCCCATGCCATGGGGAGAGCAGGCANTGGCCCACCCCCCTACACTGAGGAGCACTGGCAGTCTGCTTCCTCCTCCCCAAGACAGGCCGAGTGCAGGTTCTAATCCCACCCTGCCAAGGCGCATCTTTGTCCCTTGTTGGTTCTCAGCTCCGCCCCCCTCCCCCCCTCCCATGCCATGGGGAGAGCAGGCATTATTCTCCCTCCCTTCTGTGGCCTGGGATGGGTCAGGTGAGGTCCATGCCTCTAAAAACCCCGTTGCATGAATGCATCCAAGATATTGCTGAGTGGGTTCATTGGTGACCATGGTGACAGCTGACCTCAGACTGCCTGCGTGGGAGTGGGGGCAGGTAGGCAGGGCTTGCCAGAGTGGTCAGGCCACAGACTGCACCGAGGCTGCACGGCTGGCCTTGGAGATCACACCCTCACAGAATGACTCCACTGACCGAGCTCCCAGCTGCCAGGCACAGACCACCCTATGAGGCAGGTATCAAGTAGAACAATAGGAAATTGCCAGCCTCTGATCCCTCACTTTTTATCCCCATTTTACAGAAAAGAGGCTCATGCTATTATGTGGTCAAGGTTACACAATGAGTTGCAGGACTAAATGGGATTTATTCCAGGTCACACTTGAATGCAGGACTCCTCGTTCCTAATTTGATTTTCTTTCTACTTCCAGAGCCTTCCTTAGCGCCAGAATTCTATTTATGCCTGCCCTAGGTCTTTTTCCTCCACACATGATGTCAATATCTCATTGATTAGGATTTCTCCTTGGTTGCCTGAACACCAGGGTTTCTCAGCATTTTGGGTTGAAAGTATTAAGTCCACTAGTCTGGAGGGTAGGGGTTTGGGGGATGGTCCGCAAGGGACTGCCCAGGAAAGAGAGGACCAGGGCTGAAAGCAGAGTCATTTTAAAAGACACTTTTAAAGGCCTTTTGAGAGCATGCCTTACTTACACTGGCACTCCACTAATGCATCTGTCTCCACCACTCAACTGGATTCTCCTAAGGGCAAGGACTTTGCTTCTAAAGCAAAAAGCATTGACACTTTCTGAGCACTTTCTTGTGCCCAGCACCATGCTAAGGCCTTTATATTTGTCTTCACAACAGCCCTACAGGGTGGAAATAGAGGCTCAGAGAGCCTCTGTCATTCTGGATGGTAAGCAGAATGGATCCCGGATGACTCTCAAAGAATAGGGTCTAACACCATTCCAGGCTTGGGGGGTATGAACTTGTACTAAATGCTCAGGTGATTCTGAAGCAGCGAGGCCAGCATTCAGGAACCGCTGTCTGTGCCCTAGCTACACCCTCTAACAGCAGTAAAATCCTCAGGGGCACCTGCTCTGCAGTGACTGGCCCCTATCTGGAGGACCTCACAGTCTGGTGAGAGAGAGAGAGAGAAATTAGTCCATTACATTGTAACACTTGTAGTCATGGAGGTTTGGTCTCAGTGGAGAGCTAGGACAGAGAAGGGAGTGTCTCCACAGGGCCTGGCACATAGTTGGGGGTCCCACAGTATCTGTGGTTTTGAATAAAAGTTTCTGGCCCATCATCTATGAAATTTCTGGCATGTCTTCACACCTACTCCAGGTCTTAAGAGAGTTGTTTTTACTGACCCAATAAGTTTAATTAAACAATTACCATATACTGAGCCTTATACTGGGTCCTGCCCAGTATGGGATTAAACAAAAGAAGCAAAGAAATGATCCTGCCTTTTAGGACCTGAACCTAAAGCATGAGAGTCAGGAATCAAAGTGGGTCAGTTTAGGATGAAGTCTTCCAGAAAACAGCTCAAATGGAGAAGGGCAGAGGTTTGGCTCAGAGGAATAAGGAATAACTCTCAGCACACATTGCATCTGCTCATTCAGCAGATCCCTACTGTGTGCCAGGCACTGTGCTAGGTACTGGGGATACTAGGGTGAACAAAACCTGACTTGGTTCCTGCCCTCAGGAACCTACATATTAATATAGTGCAGGAGGATGACCCCAGCCAAGAAATCATGATTAGTGCCCTATAGGAGGATAGGATGCTGTGAAACTGTTAACAGGGGTGTTTGACCCATACAAGGACGTCAGGCAGGCCCTCCGTGGGGAAGAAGTTGGAGCTGAGGTTTGTAGTGTTAGCCAACCAGGGAGGGGTGGGACAAGCAAGTGCAACTGCCCAGTGGCAGGGAGGATACAGTGAGCCCAGAGCGAGGGGCTGATGTGGGCTGAGGCTCGGGAGGTGGCAGGGCCCCCCTGTGCGGGGCTGAGCACAAAGATGAGGTGCTCTGCCTTGGTGGAGGAGATTCGAATCCATACAACCTGGCACTGTGTGATCCCAGCGACAGTGGACGAAGTGGCCAATGGAGGTGGCTGTAGAAATCCAGTTGAGGGGTGAATTCTAGCCTGGAGGTCCAGGGAGTTCTAGTTAAGGTCTGGTTGTTTTAAGTGGGCTTTAGAGGAAAAACAGGACTTTGCCTGGTTGTATGAATATATGTGTTCATGGTGGAGGTCTTGGGAGATAGGATGTTTTAGGCGAAAGGCACAGTGAACACAAAGAGGAAAAGGGTAGGTCATTTGAGAAAGAGCAAGAAGCTGACTGGGGGCAGAATAAAGTGTGCAGGGATCTCTGGAAGCCCTGTCAGCCCTCCCTTCCTAGAGGAGTGATTTGTGTGTGCGCACAGCTCATCTTCCCGCAGGACATGACTTGTCCAGGGCTCTGGACAGCAGCTTCTAGATCCAGCTCTTACCTACCTTGCCAAGAATGGACTAGGTGGTCAGGGAGGCCCCGGGGTGGAGGTGGGATTGGGTGGGGGAGAGGGAAAGGGGCGGAGCAAACGGGAAGACTCAGATGTTGCCTTTGTGAGATGCATCAGCAATAATTACAATCCACTGGGGCTTATTATGTGCCAGGCATTGTGCTTTTACCTTATTAGGATACCTCCCAGGGACGAACGCATCCTTGCCCCATTTCACGGATGGGAAGCTGGGGCCCAGAAAGGTTGAGCTGCTCGCCCCCAAGTCTCAGCACGCAGGGGACCACGTTGGGGGGGAGGTGGGGCTCGATCCTGTCGGGCAGATTGTGACCCTGCTCCCTGTCCCCCGCAGCCGGGCCACCATGGACAAGATCCTGGAGGCCGTGATGACATCATCATACCCGGCGAGCGTGAAGCAAGGGCTCGTGCGGCGCGTGCTGGAGGCGGCGCGGCAGCCGCTGGAGCGCGAGCAGTGTCTGGCGCTGCTGGCGCTGGGTGCACGCCTCTACGTGAGCGGCGCCGACGAGCTGCCCCGCCGCGTGGGCTGCCAGCTGCTGCACGTGGCCGGCCGCCACCACCCGGAGGTCTTAGCCGAGTTTTTCAGCGCGCGCCGCGTGCTGCGCCTCCTCCAGGGAGGCACCGGGCCGCCGAGCGCCCGCGCGCTGGCCTGCGTGCAGCTCTGCCTGCAACTGCTGCCCGAGGGGCCCGGAGCCGACGAGGTGTTCGCGCTGCTGCGGCGCGAGGTGCTGCGCACGGTGTGCGAGCGTCCTGGCCCCGCGGTCTGCGCGCAGGTGGCGCGGCTGCTGGCACGGCACCCGCGCTGCGTCCCCGACGGCTCTCACCGCCTGCTCTTCTGCCAGCAGCTTGTGCGCTGCCTCGGCCGCTTTCGCTGCCCGGCCGAGGGGGAGGAGGGCGCTGTGGAATTCCTGGAGCAGGCCCAGCAGGTGAGCGGGCTCCTGGCGCAGCTGTGGCGCGCGCAGCCTGCCGCCATCCTGCCCTGCCTCAAGGAGCTGTTCTCCGTTATCTCCTGCACAGGTGCGTGTGCTCTGGGGCCGCAGTGGGGCCCGTGCGTGCAGTCTTCTGCGTGGCGCGCCCGCTTGGTGGTGTGTATGCACAGGGGTATGTGTGTGGGGGGGGATGTGCCTTTACTTAGCAGGCCCCTCCTGAGCTCCTGCGGGCGGAGGTGGGGGCTCCGATCCTGTGGTCCCCTCCTCTGACCAGGAGGAGTGGGGGGAGGGGGATGAGTGACCCAACAGGAAGCGGGGATGGTCATCATGCTCTGTGGGTCAGGTGAGTTCCCAAGTGATGATTTTTGAGGCTGGCCTTGAGAGCTGGGCAGCGCCAGGCAGCAGGAGTAGAGTGCTCAGGGCAGGCAGAGGGGTAGATCCAGAGACGTGATGGAGCCTGTACCTGTCAACTGTGAATTGTAAATCTTGGCTGTTGACAGCTGTGGAAATTGGACTGTAGTTTAAATGACTAAAATAAAATTTGTGCCTTCCCTAATTATAGGGTTGTTCATGGGGAAGGAAGGGAATGCACCTGGCAGAATGCACCAAGACTGGGTGTGTAAGGACCTAGCTCTTTCATACAATTCAGTTCAGTTCAGTCGCTCAGTCGTGTCCAACTCTTTGTGACCCCGTGAATCGCAGCACGCCAGGCCTGCAAATCAAGACCACAATGAGGTACCATTTCACACCAGTCAGAATGGCTGCGATCCAAAAATCTGCAAGTTTATACATTTAAAATCAGTAACAATTTTTATTTTTCCTTTGCTTTATGTCTTTTCAGGTATTATAATGAGATGTGCAATATTTTTCCTAGTGCAGTGTATTAAATGCAAAAGGTGATTAATAAATATAAATATACTGTTTTTATTACTATAACTGGGATAAGGCTCAGAGATTTGGTCTCAAGAAATAAATCCTTAATCTAACCACTATGGTGAGGATTGTATTTGAAAGTAAATCAGAAAAAATAACTGAGCCTGAAGCCAAGGGCCTCTTTAATTTCCTCTGAATAGGAGAAACATTAATCCCTAAAATTCAGTTGACATTAAGTCTGTAAGAAGGAGGATCTGTTTTGTACCCAGTGCTCAATAATGGAAAATGGATGGTAGGCAGGATCATTTTTTTCTTTTTTTGTAGCAGGAAAACAAACAAACAAACAAAAACCTGGACTTAGAATAGGATTCCCAGGTTACAGTCTATCATTTACTTGCCATTTTGCCTTAGAAAGAATATTCTTTGATTGTTTTAAATACCAATTTACGTATCTGCAAAACAGGAGTTTTAGTGACATACATTCCATTAAATTAGACAGGAAGTGGTTAAAACTGATATCCCTGAAATATATTGCCACCAAAGGGAAGTTTTAACGGCAAGAAATGAGATGGCAGAACAAAATAAGCAATCTGATTTCAGCTGAGATCCCAAACAAGAAATGATGTGTCCCCTCAAGGGAGAGTTTTAAATGTTTCTCTCATTGCCCTATCACACAGAACTCTAATTGTAGCAAAGAAAGCTTTGGCAGGAGACTCATGATGACAGGATGTACTTAGGTTAGAAAAAATAAAACAACCCATAATGGGAACAAGTAAATTATATTACCAGCAGTTAAATTTGCCTTTACTATTATTTATGCATTCTCATATCAGTCTCAGAAAGTATTTGGAGGATCTAATTTTGCCTCTATACCTTAGACTTAGACCAAGCCAATCTTTACCATACATGCTGGATTTTACCTTAAACTAAAACATTCCAGAATATATTGGATGGATATCAAGCCTGCAGATGAAAGGATATATCTGTTAAGATCATTTGCCTATTTCCAGATGTAAGAATTCAGGAATCAAGGCAAAGCAGAAAGTTAGCATCCAAACACAAATTTTATGGATCACAGTAAAGGGATTTTGAAAGAGTAGAGAATAGTCTATTAATCCCACAGGTAAAGACATTGCCAGCAATTCCTTAAAGTGAGAAAGCATTGAATATTGTGATCTGAAGTGAGGGTATAAAATTTGTACAAAATTTGCAGACATGTGGATGTGGAACAATTTTTTTTTTCAAAATACATGCATACAGTCTCAAAGATCTACATCAAATATTCTGGTTCTAATAACTTATACAAAATTCCAATTTAAAAATATCTAGATTCTACTACAGGCAGGTTATTTCACAGAGTAAATTGTCCAGATTTGAGGATTAAAATAAATTAAGAACACAAAAGTATTTGTTCTAGCACATATTAAGCATACAGGAAATTGAGTTATAAATAAGACAAAGGTAATATAAACTACCCTTTCTATTTTTTAATGGCAAAAACTCAAGTCTGAATTAAATTTAGTAGGCAATTGGAAACAAATGTGTTCATGTATTAATTTTAGAATGGAGGTTGGGAAAAGAGAACAAGGCTTGACCATCACCTGGCTACCGTGTGAACACTGGCAAAAAGATTAGTTGTTCCCATAAAATAAAATCCAGTTTGGTCAATAAAATGAAGCTATAGATTAATATTGGATGTCATGAAAATATGTTTATGATATGCAATTAAAGTTTTTAAAAAACTGGTTATAAAACAGTAATGTATATTTTGCCCTTTGTCAAAAATACATGTGTATGTTTGTATATGCCCATATGTTTAGTATATGCACATTTTACGTATACATATTATATATACATGTACATGCAGAAATTTTATTGTAAATGTCTCAGGAGATAGAAATCAAGTGTAAGTTTGGCTTACTTGATTTTCATAATTATGATACATTATGAAAAGCATTTCTAAACATTATCAGTAATGTATCATCTAAATTGATATTGGCATATTTTGGCACTCATGTCTTCTCAAATGTCTTAAAAACTCTATTAGAAAAAAAATATTCAGCATCATTCAATGTATAACCTACTTATGTCTACTACATGATGATACTAAACTTCTGAAAAGTTTTTTGGGGTAGTTAAGATTGTTTGCACTTGACAAGAAGCAATAATATAATAATCATGTTCAAGTAAGTCAAAATTAAACATTTTACTATACAGTATATTATTATAAATGGTATTTTCTATTTTCTAATTATATTCAGTAATTACTTTCTGTAAATCTCAAATATCTATAAATCAAGTAGTATGAGTGTCAACTTAAAATATATTCAATACACTCATATTTTAAAACCTGAGATAAAAGACTCAATGTATGTATTTTTAAGTATAGATGTGGATATATGTGTATGTGATTTTGTTTAGGTGAGAAATTACAGGAAAGCAAATGCAGATGTGTCATTATTACAGTATGGTGTTCAAAATCTAAAAGGTTTAAAACAGAATAAAAATTCTTAATATAATAGAAAATAATTACTTATATTATTTGAACTTAAAGTGTTACAGATAAGATTATAATATTTGCTTTGTACCAAATTAATTTCAACTTATGAATCTCAACAGAAGAGTTTGAATGAAAAATACTAGTACAAGGCCCCAATTTACTTGTTTCAAAGAAACTGAAATGATATTTGTAGTCAACTTTCTTGAAAAATTTTGTGTTTATTTCCCTTTGTTAAGAAATAGGCACAGAGTTCTAGCCTTTATACACTCTTTGAAAAAAGGTAAACTATTTTTTCTAAGAAAATAATGTCTGATATGAAAGGGAAAGGTGATCTTTAACAGAATGCTATCAAAATATTTTAATTATAAGACCCTCAAGCCACAGGTTTAACAAAAGTATAGAGTCTATGAAATAAATTAAAATTTTAGAAAGCAGCCAATCTTATTCATACTATCATACTCTTCATGAGGTTCTCAAGGCAAAAATACTGAAGTGGTTTGTCATTCCCTTCTCCAACTCTGAATATTCATCAGAAGGACTGATGCTGAAGCTCCTATACTTTGGCCACCTGATGTGAAAAACTCATTGGAAAAGACTCTGATGTTGAAAAAGACTGATAACAAGTGTAGAAGAAGGCAAGAGAGGATGAGATGGTTGAATAGCCTCACTGACTTGATGGACTGTATTAGAGCAAACTCCAGGAGAAAGTGAAGGACAGGGAATCTTGGCATGCTGCAGTCCATGGAGTTGCAAAGAGTCAGACATGACTCAGCAACTAACCACAATAATCTTATTCACAGTTTAAGTTTGCACCTCATTTCTATCCCAGTGAGCAATTAACTGGACTTCCCTTGTGGCTCAGATGCAAAGAATTTACCTGCAACACAGGAGACTCAGGTTTGATACCTGGATTGGGACCATCCCCTAGAGTAGGAAGTGGCAACCCACTCCAGAATTCTTGCCTCGAGAATTCCATGGACACAAGAGCCTGGTGGGCTACAGTCCATAGGGTAGCAGAGTCCAACATGACAGAGTAGCTATAACTTTCAAGCAATTGACCAGTCGGCTTTATTTTCTCTCCAGTTTCATTTCTTGCTTTTTTTTTCAATGTACTAGACTCCAGAAATATTGAGCCCTTATAATTTAGGGCTTCCCTGGTGGCTCAGCGGTTAAAGCGTCTGCCTCCAATGCGGGAGACCCGGGTTCGATCCCTGGGTTGGGAAGATCCCCTGGCGAAGGAAATGGCAATCCACTCCAGTATTCTTGCCTGGAGACTCCCATGGATGGAGAAGCCCAATAGGTTACAGTCCACGGGGTCGCAAAGAGTTGGACACGACTGAGCGACTTCACCTTTATAATTTACCAAATGTTCAGATGCTCTGCCAACATTCAAGACTTTACACGTGCAGTTCCCTAAGCCTGGGATTGGGACACGCATGAAAACCCCAGTTTTATCTGGCTGACTCCTTCATCTTCCCATGTCTTGTTAGTCTGATTTAAAGGTTTCGCCTCACTTTTTTGTGGAATTTGCCTTGAATCACCAATATTTAAGTATTTGTGCCACCTGTTCTCAGAGCACACACTACTGTTTTTACCTGCATTCTTTCTTCTTCTTCCTCATAGAATAAGAAATCCTAGGTTCCAGGATCTCTGATTGGCTTTGCCAGTGCCCAGTGTAGTCCCTTATGTTAGGCACTCAGTAAATCTTACATGAATGGTGGATTTTAATTCTGGCATATGACACGACATCATTTACTGCCAATCAAATTCATGCATTAAGCCTCCCATTCACACTTCTGTTATGACAGTTTATCTTTTGATAGCTTAAATTAGGCTGAATGGATTGTTTAAAAGTATAAACATATGAAAGCATTTATTAAACAAGATGTTTCTTGTGGCAAAGAAAATATTTGGGGTTCCATAAATCTCATAGTTGATTCTAGCAAATAGGAAATTAAATATTTTAGCCTCCCTTTCAGTTGAGTGGGATTGGAAGACTGATTTGTGATGAATAGACTGTGAGTAGAAGTGATATACACCACTCGCAGACGTGGGCTCTTAAAACTTCCCCCTTGAGCCTTCACTGCCTCTCAGTGCTTCCATGACAGATGGAAGGAAAAGAGTCTAAATATATTAATAACCATGTGAAGTCCCCCATCATCAACATCAACTTGCATTAGAGGTTTATCCACACAAGAAATGAAACTGTGTGTTAAAAAAAAAAAAAATCAGAACTTCAATTCTAAAAGAACATGTCCTCTTTTTTTAGAAACAGGGAAGCATTATTACTCAGCATATTTCTTTCAAAATCATATTGAGAAAAAATTTAAAACCTGGGGAAAATATTAAAGCTTTTAAATAAGGTATATATTTTTCCTTTTTAAAAAAAATACTTGAGTTAACTCTTAAAATATAAAATAAAAACGTATACAGTTCAGCTACTGATGTTTTGGCCTGGCTTGTCTACAGTTATCGGCAGTTGCAATCTTTTCTCTAAAACAATAAGGTGTGCTTACAATACTTGTGAGCCTACTCTTTATTTAGAAATAGGACTCTATTAAGAGAATTTAAATTATAAGACCGTTTTGAATCACAGCTTCAAGATAAATTAGAGATTATATGAAATAAATTAAAACTTTAGGAAAAAGAATATGTTATCTCATTACCATTTATAATGTTTTGTTTGGGAAATTTATAAACACACACAAAGTAGATGTGGTACAACGAACCTCAGGCAGCTATTAACCAGATTCAACATTTATTAACAATTTTCTTTTATCATTTACCTCTTGTCCCTTTATGGCTAAATTCTCTCAGCAAATCTGATATCATGTGATTTCATCCATAAATACCTGAAGTACAGTATGTATCATGTTAACAATTTTTTTAATGCAAACCACACTAATCTTGGATTCATTTCTATGCTTAGTGAACTATATATATAATACACCCAATATATAATATGTACATATATTTTAAAAATAAATTATTGCAAAATTATTCTGTTCTGATATTTACTTTTTTCACTTAACACATATTTCTACATTAGTACATGTAAGTCTATCTTGTTATCTGTTGATAGCTGATAGCATTTCATTGCAATAGACGTACCAAGATTCATATGTATATGTACATATATATCTTTGTTGACTTGTGCAAGTACTGGTAGGATTATTTCTTAGAGCTGGAATTGCTGGTTCAAAAAATGCACACATTAAAAATATTTTAGAGGTAAAGTTTTTAAATTAAAATTTCTTAATATCTGATATGCAGTCTATATTCACATTTTCCTAATTTTCATACTTTTTATAATTGGATTGTCTACTTCTTAGAGTTCTCTCTCAAGTTTCATTGATTCTATAGCCTTCAATTTTTATTTCCCATGCTATTAACTTTTTAAGAAACAAATATTGTCCTTTAGACTGTCATGTGAAATAAACTGATCTCAGGGAGATTATACAACTTGTGTTCATAACTGAGTTCATTTGGCTGACCGTTGTCATTGCCTCTGAGCTAAGCCATCATATTTGAGTGTTGTGAAAAACTCTACACTAGAATCAGTTTTGCCAGTGAAATAAATTAGGCCTAGAGAGGTAAAGAAAAATTGGTCAGAGAATATTGTTAGGTAAAGGAAGGAAACAGGAAAGCTTTTACTCCTTCATGTTTAGGTTTTACTTTAAATCCCTGGACTCATTAGAATTATAATTGCTCTTTTAATATCCTTGTCAACTAATTCCATCTTTGATTTTTCTGTGTCTACTTACAATGATGGATTTGTCTCCTGATGATGTTTCATATTTTTCTACTTTGTATATCTAGTAATCTTGACTGTATGCTAATAATTGTGAGGCATATGTTATAGACTGCCAGATTTTCTTTTTTTTTTTTTTTTTTACAAAGATTATTGAACTTTGTTCTAGCACACAGCTAGCTTACATTCTCTCACTTTCTTCCTTTCGTTGCTTGAATTCAGTTTGGGCAGTTTCAGAGCAGATTTTACTCTGGGATTAGTTTGGCCTAGTAACCAAGATGTGACTGTTTTGACCACTCTATATGATGCCCTATGTATTAAGAAGTATTTTTATTCTGACTAATGAGAGTGCCAATACTGAGCCCTATGAGATCTCCATGAATTGTGTTGGTTTCACTTTCTAGTAGTTTCATCCCAGATCTCCTTGGAAGGCTGATCAAAACTTAGCCAAATACTTGAAAGGATCCTTCTGCAGGTCTCCATGGCACACTATCCTTTCCTCTTCTGACCTGGTCTACCCATCAATCATTAGTCTCTTCCTTTTCCGGTATTCCTCCCTGAAAAGCTGTAGTCTCTACACTCAACTGGGTTATGCTTGGGTTCCCCCTGCCTTTTTCTGGGCATGGATGGACCCTTCCTAGGTAATCAGCTCTTAGGTATCATATTGCTGTTTCTCTTCTCTCATGTATCACAGACTTGTGCTGCCTGGAGCCAGTCTGAAAACAGTTATTTCCTCCACACCCTGGGTTTTCTAGTAGTTAAGGGTGGCAGAGTGATTCTTATTACAATTAACCCTCCATGAGTGAAAGTAAAGGTGATTCTCATTATAATTAATCCTCTATGAGTGAAAGCAAAACTCTTGAAGATACATCTTTAATTAACTCATAAATGTGTAGTTCAACATATTCATTATTGTGATGCATATAGCCTAAGGTAACCACCACCTCTTCAGTCATGAATCACCCAAAGTGCAAGCAGAACCCGTAATTTGTTTCTAATCAACAGAAAATGGGAAAAGTAAAAGATTTTGCCTGCAATTAAATACCTTAATGCATTTACTTTAAAGGGAATTACTCTTGTGATCCTGATCTAATTAGGTAAGTCATTTAAAAGATGGTCTAGAAGTCAGAGACCTGATGTTGAGACTCTATGGCTGGCCTTGAAAAAATGAACCCTGTGCCCCCTCCCCCCAAAAAAGTACCAGGAAATCTCCCACAATGAAGTAACATCAGTCAACAGCCTGAGAGAGGCTGGGAGTAGGTCCTTGCCTCGTTGAGAATGCAGCCAGCCAATAATTTCAGTCTTCAGTAACGTGATTACAGAGTGACTTTGAATAAAGAACTTAGCTATACAGACCCCAGGTTTCTGATCTACAGAAATCGTTTCATAATAAATAATTGCTGTTTCAAGTCACTAAGTTTTTGTTAATTTCTAAAGCAGCATAGAGCATCCCAGGGGGCACAGATGGTAAAATGTCTGCCTGAAATGCAGGAGACCCAGGTTCGATCCCTGGGTTGGGAAGATCCCCTGGAGAAGGAAATGGNCTAAAGCAGCATAGAGCATCCCAGGGGGCACAGATGGTAAAATGTCTGCCTGAAATGCAGGAGACCCAGGTTCGATCCCTGGGTTGGGAAGATCCCCTGGAGAAGGAAATGGCAACCCACTCCAATGCTCTTGCCTGGAAAATTCCATGGACAGAGAAACCTGGTAGGCTACAGTCCATAGGGTTGAAAAGAATTGTACATGACTGAGCAACTTCACTTTCAAGACAGCATTTGTATCTTGTAGAGATACATGTGTATCCACATTGCAGTTGGATTCTTTACCATCTGAGCCACCAGGGAAGCCCAATAACATCTGTGCCTATCCCCTAAATCCGTGTTCCCATCTAAAGCCAAATCCTCTCATTTTATACGCATTTCCATCCTCTCTTTCATACCTAAATATTCTCCTAGCAATTGGCCGCCTCTATTCCACAACATCAATATATCCCTCTACTGGAGTCTTCATCTTATTGTCATTACATCATGCTATTTCACTCACCTTTCCCTATAAGATACTGTTTTATATTCTTGCTGACCTTTGAAAACTAACCCTCGAAATTGTCTGTAGTATCTGTTGTGGACTGAGTTGTGTTTGCCTTCCCTAACCGCCATACGTCACAATGATACTGTAATTGAAGACAGGGTCTTTAAGTAAGTGAAAATTAGGAGAAGGGGACCACCATGCTCGTGGGCACAGAAAGCAGAGCTGCCACCCAACGGTGCCACCTCGAGGACAGAGCCTCAGCCAAAGAAATCTTCTCGTCTTAAAAATCTAGTGGAATATTCCCTGCTAAGTTTCAGACTTGCTTAGAACCTGTGATCTTTTTCTTCTTTCCAATGCCTCCCTTTCAGAATGGGAGTATCTATTCCCATGCCTGTCCCACCATTGTTTAGGGGAGGGAACAGATTGTCTGTCTGCTTTCACAGGTTCACAGCTAGAGAGGAACTTTGTCTCAGAATGAATCATTCCCAGCCATTTGTGATTTAGATGAGATTTTGGATTTAGCATTGATGCTGGAATAGGTTTAGACTTCTGGGGCTGCTGGGATAGGGTGAAGGTAATTTGAAGATGAGGATATGAAGTCTGAGTGGCCAAGGAGTGGAGTGTTATCGGCTGAAATATTTCCCTCCAAAATTCAAATCAAAGTTATAATCCTCAGTATCTCAGAAAGTAGTCTTTGAAAAGGTAATGAAGTTAAAATGAGGTGGTTAGGGTTGGCCTTACTCCAGGAGGACTGATATCATTATAAGAGGAGGAAATTAGGACGCAGATACAGGAAAGGAAGACCATGTGAAGAAACAGGGGAAGCTGGCCATCTACCAGCCAGGGAAAGAGGCCTAAGAACAAAGTCACCCCTGCTGACACGTTGAGCCTGGATATTTAGGCTCCAGAATGGAATCAACAAATTTCTGTTGTTTAAGCCAATCACCAGGTGGTGAGTAGTTGTGGCTGCTATCGCATACCTTCTCCCTCTCTTCTTCCCCCTTTTCCTCTTATAGACGAACTCTAATTAGACTCTCGTCCTCATTATATGATTAAAACTCGTGTTGTTAATGCCATCAATAAACTTCATGCTGTGAAATTCAGGGTATATCTCTCTCATTACACATCTCATTGGACCAGTAGTCAGCATTCAACACAGGTAATTACTACCACATTCTAGATGCTTTTTCTCTTCACCTGGTTCCCAGGACTTTACCTTGACATACCTCCTACCCCACTTTTTTCTCAGTCATCTTTTCTGACTCTTCTTCATCCCTGTTTATAAGACTGAAAGGCCTCACTCTTTTAATCCTCTTCTTTTCTATAAATATAAAAGTAATTGCATGGTTTGATGCTTTCGAATTATGGTGATGGAGAGGAATCTTGAGAGTCCCTTGGACTGCAAGGAGATCAAACCAGTCAATCCTAAAGGAAATCAGTCCTGAATNCTGAAAGGCCTCACTCTTTTAATCCTCTTCTTTTCTATAAATATAAAAGTAATTGCATGGTTTGATGCTTTCGAATTATGGTGATGGAGAGGAATCTTGAGAGTCCCTTGGACTGCAAGGAGATCAAACCAGTCAATCCTAAAGGAAATCAGTCCTGAATATTCATTGGAAGGACTGAAGCTGAAGCTCCAGTAGTCTGGCCACCTGATGCAAAGAACCGACTCATTGGTAAAGACCCTGATGCTGGGGAAGCTTGAGGGCAGGAGAAGAAAGGGGTGACAGAGGATGAGATGGACATGTCAGTTCAATGGACATGAGTTGAGCAAACTCAGTGAAATAGTGAAGGACAGGGAAGACTGGCGTGCTGCAGTTCATGCGGTTGCAAAGAGTCAGCTTAGTGACTGAACAACAAATGTCTATATCTAGGCCAGATTCTCCAAAAACATGCATTCCTGTTATCTTCACTAGTTTAATAGATGTCTCCAATTCAACATGTTGAAATCTGAACTTTTCTAATTTTCCCCAAACCTCTCTACCCATGGCCTTTATCATCTTTTTAAATTTTTACCATATATTTACTGTGTTAGTCTGAATTCTCCAGAGAAGAAGTAACAAAAATTATTATAAGCCAAAGAAAAATATTTTTCATTTCAATCAACTAACCTCCAAAATTTTATAAAGTGCTATCCCCATTAATCTGGTCAAACCTTGCGTAATATCATAGGTCTATTTTCTGTAGCCATTTCTTTATGTATTTTATCACAGTTCATAAAACCAGAAATAATACCATTTTTAACTCTGAGCATTTATAGTGTCCATTAATGTGCACTCAGGATTGAAGGTGGAAGGTAAATGGTGGGGACAAGGATATAGTGGTAAATAAGTAAACTTTAATTTTCTGGTCAGTGTCCTTAAATCTGATATCAATCATGTGTAACACTGTAATAAAAGGTTAAAATGCCTCAAATATTGTCGAAAATAAACAAAAACGCAATATCTATGTCTATGGAACACCGAATAGTGTTCATCTGGGAAGTAAAAAGGAGTGAAGGTAGTGGTAAGCATTTTCACATCTCAATTCCAGGTGATAATAGTTAATAATATCTTTGCTTCCCTACCCATTCACTTCTCCCGTCAACAGATACATGTCAAACTGAATAAGATATTTTCTCTTTCACTATATATAAATATACACACACATACATATCATACATATATGCATTTGCTATAATATATTAATATATTCCAATTCTTTACTTTTCTGCTTTCCTCACTAGACTGAGTTTCTGGATAGCAGTATTTTCTTATCACTGTTTCATTGTATTTGGAAGTCAAGTTTTGGACATTTGAATGCTAANTACACACACATACATATCATACATATATGCATTTGCTATAATATATTAATATATTCCAATTCTTTACTTTTCTGCTTTCCTCACTAGACTGAGTTTCTGGATAGCAGTATTTTCTTATCACTGTTTCATTGTATTTGGAAGTCAAGTTTTGGACATTTGAATGCTAAGGACACAAAAATTAATATTATCAACTGCCTATTGCAGCTTCCCAGGTGGCTCAGGGGTAAGAAGCCATCTGCCAGTGCAGAAGACGCAGGAGAAGAAAGGTCGATTCTCGTGTTGGGAAGATCTACTGAAGGAGGGCATGCGACCCTTTCCTGTATCCTTGCCTGCAGATTCCCATGGACAGAGGAACCTGACAGACTACAGTCCAAGAGATTGCAAAGAGTCGGACGTGACTCAGCACACAGGCAATGAATGGCCTGTTATGCTTGCTAGGTATTTTACATACATTGTCATTCCATGGATGAAGATGATACTCACAGAAAGACCTTAAAATAAAACTATCCCTCCTGAAATATATTTTCCACATGTTTCAAAGGAGTCATATTTCTCTTGTCTTTAAGAATGTCGTGTCTCCACTGAGGCTAACTGGATTTTGGAGAGTAGTATCTTTTGTCAATCTTGGGGGCAGTCCTATAGAGCGAGGTCATTTACCAGAGGTAACTGAAAATCTCACTGACAAAACTGTCCTACAAAGGACAAAATATGAATATAACAATGCCAAAATAATTGAAAATTTCCACTCAAATGCCAGGGCAGAGCACAAGTGCACCAACTGACAGGAAAAAAAAGAATAATTTACTAAGGTATTTCTTATCCATTGTACCTCACCCCTACAAACACATTGAAGCTATGTTGAAAACTACATTACAAGTTATTGCTGCCCTGAGCTTCAATAACTTGTAAAATGCTGGCAATGCACCTACTATAAACATTGAAAAAGCATCTTTAGTACATTACTGCCTCCAGGAGTGGAGACCATGTTTATGGAATTGGGAAGTTATGACCTCATCTGTTATGTATGTCAAACAGCTTACCCACTTAGAAAAGGCTGCCATGCAACTCCACACGTATCAGGCAAAGGATAGTGGTACTTGGCAGGGGGAATAAAACAACAACAACAATTCTTTCTTAGCTCATTTATCTTACTTACTCCCAAATCTGGCTAATATGGTTCTGCTAAATAATATCCCACATAAAATATTAAGCGTGCTACTTCCCTTAGAGATCTTTCCTAACCCATATTCAAAGATAGCACTAAAAATTCCCTCAAATGTAAGGCACCAACAAATAAATCTCTAAAAAATAAAGGGGTCAAAGTTCCTTTAATGAATTTAAAATTTAAATCCAATTTCCACTTCCTGCCATTTCCTGTGATTAAAACAACTTCGTTCGACATGACTTACATCCTGTCTTCTAAGGTCTTTCTGGTAGAAGCTATTCATAGCAGGCTAGCATAACCCAGGAGCTTATTCGAATGCAGAATCTCAGACTCCACTCCAAACCTACTGAATCAGAATCAATAATTCAACAAGATCCTTAAGTAATTAGTATGCAGGTTAGAATTTGAAGACCAATGCTCTAGGGCCAAGATCAAACAGAACTGGCCTAGAATGGGTGTCATTTAGTATTGGTATCTACTTAAAAAGTGGTATGTTTAAGTCTGGGAAATGCTAGACTAAATGAAATAAGTAGCTGTTTCTGCTTCTAAACCGATTGTCTGTATTGAGGTAACGTGAACAGCACTTGGGATGCTGTAGGAGGTGAGGAGGAGGCCCCAGTGTGCTCTTTGCAGAGGGCCCCTAGTTCCTTGGCAGCATGAAGGACATGGGGTGCTACGGGAGGGGTAGGGCCCATTTGTCCTTTAAGCTCAGCCTCTGCCCCTGTTCCAGAGGAAGAGCCACCGTCTAGTGCCCTCGCCAGTGTGGTCCAGCATCTCCCATTGGAGCTCATGGATGGTGTCGTCCGGAACCTCAGCAATGATGACAGTGTGACGGACTCCCAGATGCTGACTGCCATCAGCAGGTGGGCTGAGAGACAAGTGGTCTCAGGTCTCTCTCTGGGTCCCAGAAGCCCCTTCCACTGGGTGGGATTGCTGGGCTAGATTTAGTGTCAGAGGGCCCAGGCCCTCATGCTTGTTCAGTCCATCCATCCTTTGAGCCCTTCCTGTGCCTGGCACAGGGCTGGATGTGGGAGACACAGAGAGCTTTGCTCTAGTGATGCTCTCGGGCTGGATACGAACTCTGTGACCCTAGACCAGTCAGCGGACTCTCTGAGCTTCAGTTGTCCCATCTATAATAGCAAAGGTAGTATAAGAAGTTGTCAGGCTCCCATGGGGTCAATGATAGGAGATAAAAGTACTTTATGAAGTGCCTTTTGAGTTTGGCAAGTATGGTAAACAGAGTTTGGGTACTTTTCAGCTCACAGAGCTCTTGCACATCCCCCACCTCATGTGAACATCATCACACCTGTGATCTAGCCACACCTGCCTGGCTGGTGATCTCAGAATATGACACCTACCCTCCTGCCTGCAGGCCTTTGGCTCTGCAGACTCCATCCGCCTGGCATCCCGCCTCCCCCTACCATTCTTTCCATTCCTGTGTGCAGATCCACTGTCTCCTCCATTGGGCCTTCCCGGATTCCTTGTCTTTAGTAGGTGAGAGAGTGGGCTCTAGAAATAAATGGCCTGAGTTCGTGTCTTGGCTGTCCCACTTCTTGCCTGTGTGATTCTGGGCAAGTTACTCAACCCTTCTCTGCCTCAGCATCCTCATGTGTAATTTGTAGTATAATTGGACCCATCTTACAGGGTTGTTGTGAGGGTTGAATTAGGTAAAATGAGATGTTACATCGTGCCTAGAATAGTGCCGTGGTAACTGTTACTACCATATTTACTACTTCTTTGCTTTTCTTTGTAGTAGGAGCTAGCGGGTATAAAAATAATGATATTAGTGCTTTTTTTCCCGACTACCTATTGTGTGACAGCTTCATGCTCCATGCATGCAGGTGTTATTTTGTGCAGGGGTCACATGGGTTAATACATGTAAGGCAGAGCAGTGCCTGTTGTGGAATGAATAAATGTTATTGGTTAGCCGTTGTTATCTCTTAATCCATACAACAACCCTGTGACATAGGTGTCGTCTCTATTTGACAGAGGAAGAAACTGAGGCTAAAGAGAGTAAGTGACTTGCTCCAGGTCACAAGCGAAGGTTTGCGGGAGCCAGAGCTTCTGGCCTGGGGGCATACTTCTCCTGCCATTGGGCCCCACAGTCCAGGCAGAGGCCCCTGCTCTGCCACTGCCGTGCAGTGTGTGGGGGTGAGGTTTGGGATGTTGAGAGGGGCTGGCTTCCCTTCTGCCGGGCTGGGAGCTGCAGTCTCTGCCCGGTACCTGTGCTTGGCTCGTTTGTAGTCCCCAAAGTGTCCTGTTCATCCTCCAGATCTCAGGGCTGCCCTGTGTAGGTGTGAGTCAGTGTGGGGGGATCTCAGGTCAGTATGGCTGGTCCCTGGGCTGCCCGCTCCCAGGCATTTGGGACTCCCCGGTCCTTGTGTCACTGTCACTCCCCTCACCAGGATGATCGACTGGGTGTCCTGGCCCCTGGGGAAGAATATTGACAAGTGGATCATTGCACTGCTGAAGGGTCTGGCCGCTGTTAAGAAGTTCAGCATCTTGATCGAGGTTTCACTCGCCAAAATTGAGAAGGTTGGTGGGCCCCTGTCCCCAGCCCTGGCCTCTGGCCTTTCCCGCTAGTCTCTTGCCAGGGGCAGTGCAGGTCTGGGAGGCAGAGCACTGAGGCTCCCACCCACGCTCACTGTGACCTGGAACAATTCACTGCTTTCCCCTGGGCCTCAGGTTTCCCCCGTTCCTTCCTCTGACTCTTCATTCGAGTGTGTGCGTCTGTCACGTTTGGCCCATCCATCCATCGGCTGTCCGACCGTCTTGCTGTCCATGTCACCGGCTGTCCACCCCCCGAGTCTGTGAGCGTCTGTTCTCTTGCTCCCTCATGGGTCTGCTGCTTTGGCCCTGGAGTCTCTGGCCCCCTTTCAGGCCTGTGGCTACACTTGGCCCTGGGTGGCCCAGGTCTGCGGGACTCCTGACCAGGGCTTTTTTTTTCCAGGTTTTCTCCAAGCTTCTGTATCCCATTGTCCGGGGCGCTGCCTTGTCTGTCCTCAAATACATGCTCCTGACCTTCCAGCACTCCCATGAGGCCTTCCACCTGGTAAGGGCCCCTGCATGTTGCCCCAAGGATGGGTGGGTGACCCTGCATCCCCTGCTGGTCTGGCTAGAGGCCAGACGTGGTGTCTCTGTTGGGGCTTAAGGGGTTGGGGCTTGAAGGCTAAGACCTCCAAGTCCTGGATGTTAGCACTGGAAGAGACTTGAGATCCAATTTTACAGATAGAAAACTGAGGCCAAAGAGTGCGTGTGACACTCCCTCTGGGCCCTGAGTAGAGTGACAGGCCTAGAATGAATGGCAGCGGTATTTCTTGGGTGCCAGCTCTGTGGCAGACACAGCGCTAAAGACATTACACGTGTTCATTCATTTTACTCCCAGAGTACCCCCAAGACAGGTTTTTGTCATTTTCTCCATTTTTCAACTGAAGAAACTGCAGATTAGGGAGATTAGATTGCATGTTGCAGGCACACTGCTGGTGAGTGGTACAGGGAAGATTCTAGCTGAGTTGGTCTGACCCAATGTAGGTCAGGAGTCCCTCAGGAGTCCAGTCTAAACCCTGCTGTCCGTCAGCACCCAGGAGGCCTGGCTTCAGCTCCGGGCCCTCTCTGCTGCCTTCTGGGCCCTCCCTTGGGAAGAGCAGCTTGCAGCCCTGCAGAAGGGGCCCGGGATTCTTGTGGCCCTTGATCAGTGCTGAAACATGCTTCCTGACTTGCGCCGTGGGAAGAGCAGCAAACCAAGGATTGGGGTTGCGTGGGGTTGAGTCTCAGCTCTGCCACTGGTCAGATGTGGTGGCCTTGGGCCAGACACTTAGCTCTCAGCGTGGGTTGGGGGTAAACCATTAGGCTGGTGGAACAGGGTTAGATGAGGTCACATTTGTCGTAGCCTGTTACATACAAGGGACTTGAGATATATATGTATATATAATTTTTTTTTTCTACCCGCATCCTTCTCCTGGGCTCCCCTGCTTCCAGTTTCTGTGGCCTGACTCTTCCATCCTTGGTACATTATGGTGTGGCTTCCCTATAGGTTTGAAAGTTAACACTCTATAGCACAGAGGAAAAAAAACAGGCTTTGGGTTCATACAGACCTGGCTCAGACAGGAGCTTCTGCCATAAGCCTTGGTGAAGTCCTTGGCAAATTACATAACCTGTCTCATTTAATTTCTTCATCTATAAAATGGGGAGAGTCATCGCCACCTGTCACTGTGAGGAGGAAGTGCTTCACACGTTAAATGTTTGCTGCCACTCACCTCTGTCAGGGCACACTGTGGCCCCAGCATCGCTCCCGAGTGACCGAGTAACCCAGGTCACTCTGGCCTTCAGGCTCTTCAGGGAGATCCGTTGGCTGATACTCAATAGCTGGGGCTCAGGCCTGCCCTCAGCTGTGAGCAGGGAACTATTGGTCCCATTAAACAGATGAAGAGAGTGAGGCAGAGTATCCAAGGTTGTGTGAGTTGTAAAGAGTCAGCTGCCTGCAGAGCTTAGAGCCCCATGCAGGTAAGGGGCACAGTGGTCAGGTGGGCACCCCTCCCTGCTTTCAAGAAGCTCTGGGTGCTTCCAGCATTGACCACCACCCCACAACTCAGCCGGGGAAACCAGTGCTGACTAACCCTCCTCTGCTCTCACAGCTCCTCCCTCACATCCCCCCAATGGTGGCGTCTCTGGTCAAGGAGGACTCCAACTCGGGGACCAGCTGCCTGGAGCAGCTGGCGGAGCTGGTCCACTGCATGGTGTTCCGGTTTCCTGGCTTCCCGGATCTGTATGAACCCGTCATGGAGGCCATCAAGGTGAGCGACGGTCACCACTGTTCCCGCACCCCACTCGGGCAGAGGTGCCAGTTTGGGCTTTGCTCAAGGCCACGCTGCAGGTTGGTGGCAGCCGTCCATGCTTTAGTCCTTGACTGTCTCCTGTCATCTCCCCCGGCCCATCCTGTGCTTCAGGCACCATGAGCCACCTGCCATTCCCCTAGATGGATCTTCCTGTCTTGATTGTTCTGAACCTTTGTACGTGCCAATCACCCTAACTTAAACTCCTCTCTTGTTCTGCCTGGATAGCTCCTGCTCCTCCTCCTAAGCCTTCTTGAAGGCTCTGCTTAAGGGATACCTCCCTCAGGAAGCCTTCTCTGATGACTCTGAGTGACCCCCCACCCCAGCCCTGCCCCTTGGCTGAATCATGGCCTCTTTGAGCTTCCACAGCCCTAGTCCATCCCTCTGCCACACATCGTCACTGTCTGTGTGTCGGTCTGCTCTTAGACTGAGTGCTCCAGGAGCAGACTTATGCCCCACTCTGTGCCAGGCCCAGGCTGGGAACTGAGGATGCAGGCATGAGGCAGATCAACTCTCCCTTTGAGATGCTCACAGCCTAGTGGGGTGACTGACGTGTTTACCCATAACTCTGATCTAAGCAGCTTATGAAATGCCTGTGAGGATCAGCCCAAGAGCAGTGAGGAGGAGAGGAGAGACAGATCTCCTCCAGTCAGAGGAGGAGGCTGCAAGGAAGAAAGGGCTTCTGAACCGAGCTTCATCCGAACAGTTAGGACAATAACCAGTGTTTGTAGCTAGAGTCACACTTGCCAGTGTCTTCCAATACATTCTGTCTTCTCTTGCTCACTAGAAACCTGTGAGGCAGATACTGATGTTTCAGTTTCATAGACGAGGAAAATGAGACTCTGAGAGATGTGGTATTTTATTCACAGTCAGGGAGATAGTGAGAGATGCAGCCAGGGCCCAGGGTTGCCGAGCCCTTTCCCACTGCGTGATAACAGAGGACAGGTTCAAGTGTGGGTGACGGATGTCCAGGTAGGTTGTGATCCCTTTAGGACCTCTGATCTGACTTCCATTTCTGTAGCATAGCAGAGAAGTAACCTGAGAAATGTCCCGTTGCAAAACACCCAGAAATGCTTATTAAAATATAACAAACATCTTTTTAAGTATATAGCTGAGCTTGCAAGAGAGTAAGTAAGGATCCACAGGGGCCAAAAAGGAAGAGAAAATCAAATTCCAGAGTGGTGAATGAGAAGTGATACTCTTTTTCCATGAGGTGGGGAGGGAAGTTGGGTGAGATGGCCAACCTCAGCCCCCACGGGGCATGAGTTGATGGGGATAGGAGTTGAGGTTAGGGCCTGCCCCCCAGGAGGGAGTTAATGTCAAAGGGCTCCTGTAATTTGGGACCCAAGAAAGGCTTTACTATTAGCAAATGATGTTCTAGAAAAAATACACATGGTCCCAAATAGACATCAAGGAAAGTTCTCTGGCTTGGATTGGGAAAAAAGACATTTGTCATCACTGGACTGCTCTCGTGTGGTTTTAGGGGTTCAGGTTCTTATCTTTTTTTGCAGTTATGGGACCCCTTCAGCTCAGATACTAACAATGAAAGTGGTCATAAACTTGTAATACCCAAGGGTTGCCTAATAAAAGCAGAAAAGAAACCGCTTTTAAGCCACAAAGATAAAATTCTACTAAAGATGAGTTTATAATCCCCAGATTACAAAACACACAAGGGAACAATCCACCATGAATTAGAGTAGGTAAACACAACAACCTGTCGTTTACTTGGATTTTCTCAATTCTTCCAATTGAGCATGAGAAAGAGTTTGTTTTTTTTGTAAACAGTCAGAACTAACCAACAGTAGAAGCAGCTGCCTTATTAGATCATGAGCTCCTTGGCACTGGAGGTGGTTGAGCAGAGGAGACAGGACTCAGACTTGTTGGAAATGACTGTTCTGTGAGCTTCTGATAGGCAGGGACTGTGTTGTTTTAATCTGTGTGTCTAATAAGTGAGTGAATAAACAGGACTGTGGTGTGATGTATGGTATCATGGAGGTGTGAACAAAGAGGGAGCACGGCCCTGAACTGGGCACCAGGGGAAACTGACGCGGAGGGAGACCCAGGTTTTGCACACTGGAGGCTGTGGCCTGATCCAGGGGAGCGAGGTGAGTCTGCAAATACATATGTAACTGGCTGTAGGGAGTTAAGCTCTATAAGACAGGTGTAGATAGTGTGAGGGCCCCCACTTGAGAAGATTATGAAAAGTCTTCTGGAGAGGGGTTATAGGAGTTGGACCTTGAGGGACAGGAGCTGGGAGGAGGAGGCCAGGGGATAAGGTGTGGGAGCAAGAACGTGCACGTCCAGTTTGGTGGTCACGTGTGGTGGAAGAGAGGCGAGGCGAGAAGATGGGCAGAAAATGAGGCTAAGTGGCTGCTCGGTCCAGCAGATCCTGGGCTTCTCAATGTCTCCTCCGAAGTACTTGACCCCAGAAGAGGGGAATTATCCCAAGCAGCCTGACATAAGCTCAGTTTCTGTAAACTCTCATGTCATCTCAAAGATTCAGGTATATACTTCATAATTATAAACATCTGTTTTAATAGAAACATATTTTTCTTCCTTGGAGTTTAGCTAATACAGATCTAGGAAGATGTGTGAAACTTGTTGTATGGCTTTGACTACCTTTTGATACAAGCCAGTTTGAGAGGCAAATCTGCAAAGTATTAATAGGATTTATTGTTTATAAAATTCTTCCACATTTTATTCATCCTTTGAATTGTTGTTTTTTAGTTGCTGAGTCATGTCAGACTCTCTGCAACCCCATTGACTGTGGCCTGCCAATCTCCTCTGTCTGTGGGATTTTGCAGGCAAGGATACTGGCGTGGGTTGCCATTTCCTCCTCCAGGGAGTCTTCCCGACCCCTGTATACAGGCACCTTTATAAATTCTGGAAAGTTCTCTCACTTAGGCAGTTAAGTTATGGCAGTTTCTCTGGGGGCTGTGGTCCTTGCTGAGGGAGCTACATTTTATGCAGATTTCTAGTAACAGGAGGAGCTTGAAAGTTATTTGAAAGCTTGTGCTTTATTCTCTTTATTCTCCTATGAGTACAAAGTTACCTTCTTTGGGAAAAATGACATTTGATTTTTTTTCTAGTGTGGATATTTTTGCATTTTGTGGTATTGGGGGAGCAGGGAGTGTTGGTTCTTTTTGTCCCTATTTGTTTATGTTGTGCATGGGGTGGGGTTGGATTGGGGATAGTAGGAAGAAAAAAAAGAAGGGACTACAAAGTTACTGAGCCCTTACTTTCTTTTCTTTGGGTTTCTCTGGTGGCTCAGCTGGTAAAGAATCTGCCTGCCAGTGCAGCAGATGCAAGAGACGTGGGTTCGATTGCTGGGTCAGGAAGATCCCCTGGAGAAGGAAATGGCAGCCCACTCCAGTATTCTTGCCTGGAAAATCCCATGGACAGAGGAGCCTGGCTGGCTACAGTCCATGTGGTCGTAAAGAGTTGGACACGACTAAGCACACATGACTAGCTTCTTACCTCAGGCACCCCCTATATTTTTACCATCTGTGGGAGGTGACAGACTAAGCTGATAAATTATCTGATAAACGATCATGAGAAATGAGTGAGCAAACGTATTAAGCCACTGCTTGAGCCCTCCGTTTTGCTGTGATGAAGGCTTTCAGTGCTAAGCTGGTTTGAAGCT
Organism: Oreotragus oreotragus; assembly: GCA_006410675.1. Lineage (NCBI taxonomy): Eukaryota > Metazoa > Chordata > Mammalia > Artiodactyla > Bovidae > Oreotragus > Oreotragus oreotragus. Next base: position 42,468 of record SJYX01009255.1, on the reverse strand, counting down.
CAGGAACCTTAGACAAGTCTAGGAACCGTGCTAAGATCTGGAAATAAGAACAGGGCTAGAGGAACTGTCGTGGATATCACTTAAATCTAGTGAATAATGTTGCATTATTATGCTAGGGCCTTTTTCTTTAGACTGGGTCATCCTTAGAGCCAGCGCTTTGGCCATACTCCCTTCAGGGCAGCTGTCCAGTGTGGAAAAGGGCAGTGAAGGGTAAAGTGTGCTAACCCCTGCGCCTGTGACCAAGGGCTCGCACCTCAGACCCCCAGGATCCTCCCACCGCCCTGACTGTGGGGTCAGGTTCCCGGGCTGGGTGTTCCCACCGTCCTGACTGTGGGATCAGGTTCCTGGGGCTGTGTGTGTGTGTGTGTGTGTGTGTATGCGTGTTCCCACTGTCCTGACTGTGGGATCAGGTTCCCGGGCTGTGTGTGTGTGTGTGTGTGT
>SJYX01009255.1:9800-41900 GCA_006410675.1 Oreotragus oreotragus | reverse complement strand
GTGTGGGTGTGTGTGTGTCTGTGTCTGTTGTGTCTTTGTGTGTTCCCACCGTCCTGACTGTGGGATCAGGTTCCCAGGGCTGTGTGTGTGTCTCTGTGTATGTGTTCCCTGTGTGTGTGTGTGTGTGTGTGTGTGTGTGTGTGTGTGTTCCCACCATCCTGACTGTGGGATCAGGTTCCCAGGGATGTGTGTGTGTCTGTGTGTGTGTTCCGTGTATGTGTGTGTGTGTGGTGGTGACTAATCTAAAAAGCTGACTGTGTGAACTTGAACGTAGGCCCCATGAAAGTATAGCGTGCTGAACTGACATACGGTAGGAGTGTCCTCATCTGACAGATGAGCAAACTGAGGTCTAGGGAGGTTAACTGGCTGAGTCAGGCTGGCTTACTGACCACAGCCAGAGAGCTGTGAGGACAGGAGTCAGGACCAGGGTTGAGAGCTCAGCACGGCTGGATTGGGCCAGGGGGCCAGTGTTGTCATTGCTTACAGTGTGTCACCTCCTGGGCTCATCTTAACATATAATAGAGTCTTCATTTATTGCCTCTTAAGAAAATCCTTTCTCTATCTGGGTCTTGGTTTTTTTCATCTACGTAGTGAAGATTTTACCCCTTTCTAAAGGCAGTTGTGGCATGACATGTCAAGATGAAAACCTAGAATATGTTTGAAAGCAGGGGACTGCTCACACGCATCTCTGTGACATTTTTTGGGTGGTGTGCTTGACCCGTGTGGAGTGGGCTATAACTCCAGGGTTTCCTGGAGGAGGTGGTATTCTTAGAGCTAACCCTGGTGCTCAGTGTCCCTCTGGCTTGTTCCTCACTCAGGACCTCCATGTTCCCAATGAGGACCGAATCAAGCAGCTGCTGGGGCAGGATGCCTGGACCTCGCAGAAGAGTGAGTTGGCCGGCTTTTATCCCCGGCTTGTGGCCAAGTCAGACACGGGCAAGATTGGTTTAATCAACCTGGGCAACACGTGCTACGTGAACAGCATCCTTCAGGCCCTGTTCATGGCTTCCGAGTAGGTGCTGCTTCTATATTTCTTGTCTGCCTCTGCCTCTGTCTGCTGGGCTTCCTGGTGTGTGGGGGTGGGAATGGGGGTTGGAGATGGGGGGGCTCCAGCTGTGTATCATGGGCATAGTTCCCCGAGGTCTAGAGCTCCCAGAGGGCTGCAGGCCATTGTCTAGGCAATAGGTCAAGACTTGATGGGAACTTGAGATGGGGATTTGGGGGCCAGGCTGCAGCGGGAAGTGGGTCTGTTGCTTTGGTCGACATCACTGACTTTTCTCCTAGAGTATGGCTGCGTTGGGTCTTACTTGCTTCTCACCGGCTTCCTCTGGTTGGGGTGAGCGGGAGCCACTCTCGTGGTGCGCAGGCATCTTGCTGCGCAGGTTTCTCTTGCTGCAGAGCACAGGCTCCAGGTGCTCGGGTTCAGTAGTTGTGGCACGTGGGCTTGATTGTCCCGAGGCGTGTGGGTCTTAGTACCGAGATCAGGGATCGAACCCGTGTCCCCTGCATTGGCAGGCAGATTCCTAGCTACTGGACCACGAGGGGAGGCACCTCAATTTTCCTTTTCTGCGTGTGTTTAAAAATGCACATAACATAAAATTTACCATGTTAACCATTTTTAAGTATACAGTTCAGTGGTGTCAGATTGTATTCACAATTGTTGTGCAGCTGTCACTACCATCCATCCCGTTAACACTTTTCCTATTGTAAATCTGAAGCTCTGTGCCTATTAAGTAATAACTCCCCATATTCCCATTCTCCCTTCCCCACAGCCTCTGGTAACCACCATTATACTTTCTGTGATTGTTGTCTCTGCTTTAAGTACCTCGCATATAGTATTTGTCTTTTTGCCTTATTTCACTTAGTGAATATCTTCAAGATTCATCCATATTGTAGCATGTCGCAGAATTTCTTTCCTTTTTAAAGGCTGGGCAATATTCCATTGTGTGTATAAACCTCTGTTCATTGGCAAAATGATAGACACATGATTTGCTTCTGTGTTTTACCTGTTATGAACGTGGGAGCACAAGTTTCTCTTAGAGACCCTGCTTATGATTCCTTCAGATACATACCCTGAAGTGGGATTACTGGGTCATTTGATAATTCTGTTTTTTAGACTTTTTGAGGAACCTCTGTCTTGTTCTTCATAGTGACAGCACCAGTTTACATTCCTACAAACAGTACATAAAGGTATAGATTTCTCTATATCTTTCCAACGTTTCTGTTTTTTTTGTGGTTTGTTTTTTAATAAGTCATCCTAACAGGTGTAAGGGTTTCCCTAGTGGCTCAGTGGTAAAGAGCCCACCTACCAATGCAGGAAATGCGAGTTTGATCCCTGGAGAAGGAAATGGCAACCCACTCCAGTATTCCTGCCTGGGAAATCCCATGGACAGAGGAGCCTGGCAGGCTACAGTCCATTGGGTCGCAAAAGAGTCAGACGTGACTTAGCGATTAGACAACAACAGTAACAAATGGGTGTGAGGTGGTACGTCATTATGGTTTTTAATTTGCCATTTCTGCAATGATTAGTGATGTAGAGCATCTTTTTATGTGCTTATTGGCCATTTATGTCTATTCTTTGGCAAAAAGTCAATTTAAATCCATTGTCAATTTTTGAATCAGGTTGTTTTTGTTGAGGTTTAGGAGTTTTTTTTTTGTATGTTCTGAATATTAATCCCTTATCACATACATGATTGGCAAATATTTTTTTCCCAGAGCCTTCTAGGGTTGTCTTTTTACTCTGTGGATAATCCGTTTTTAAAAAAATATGGACTGGAATATAGTTGATTTACAGTGTTCTGTTAGTTTCTGCTGTATAGCAAAGTAAATCAGTTATTCATAGACATATATCCACTCTTTTTTAGATTCTAAATAGCCCACTGCAGAATATTGAGTAGAGTTCCCAGTTCTATACAGTAGGTCCTTATTAGTTATCTGTTTTGTATATAGTAGTGTGCCTATGGGAGAAGGCAATGGCACCCCACTCCAGTACTCTGGCCTGGAAAATCCCATGGATGGAGGAGCCTGGTAGGCTGCAGTCCATGGGGTCGCTAAGAGTCGGACACTACTGAGCGACTTCACTTTCATGCATTGGAGAAGGAAATGGCAACCCACTCCAGTGTTCTTGCCTGGAGAATCCCAGGGGCAGGGGAGCCTGGTGGGCTGCCGCCTATGGGGTCACACAGAGTCGGACACGACTGAAGTGACTTAGCAGCAACAGCAGTGTGCCTATGTCAATCCGCATGTCCCACTTTATCCCTCCTCCCCTCCTTTTCCCCCTGGTAACTGATAACCATAACCAGTGTTGTTGTTGTTGTTACATCTGTGACTATTTCTACTTTGTAAATAAGTTCATTTGTACCATTTAAAAAGCTTCTCTGTGGAGTGGATAGTCTTTTTTGTTGTTGTTGTTGAAAGAGGTTGCTTTTTAAAAATTTTACTTTTATTGAGATATAATTGACATATAACGACATTAATTTCAAGTGTATTGTGTAATGATTCAGTATACCATTAGTTGACCCTTGAACAACATAGGTTTGAATTGCATGGGGCCACTTATATGTGGGTTTTTTTCTCATAAATATATTGGGAAAAGTTTTGGAGATTTGTGACAATTTGAGAAAAAATTGAAGGCAAACCTTGTAGCCTAGAAGGTATGTCATGAATATATGAAATATCTGTTGATATAGAAATAACATAAAAAGTATGTGTTAACTGCTATGTTATCCTTAAGGCTTCTAGTTGACATTAGGCTATTAGCAGTTACGTTTTTGGGGAGTCAAAAGTTATGCATGGATTTTTGACAGCATGGGGGTTGGCATCCCTAATCTCTGCATTGTTCAAGGGTCAACCATATGTCTATATTATGAAATGATCACCATAATAAGTCTAAAGTCCATAACCACACATAGTTACAAATTTTTTTTTGTTCTGATAAGAAATTTAAAGATTTATTCTCTTAGCAACTTTCATATACGATACAGTATTACTAACTATAGGCACTATGCTGTACATTACATTCTCAGGACTTGTATTTACTTTGCAACGGAAACTTTGTTATCTTTTGACCACCTTCATCTATTTCACCCATACCCAATCCCCATCTCTGGCAACCATCAATCTGTATTCTGTATCTATGAAATTGTCTTTTTAGATTCCACATATAATTGAGATCATCCAGTTTGTCTTTTTCTGTGTGACTTATTTACTTAGTGTAATGTCCTCAAGGTTTATCTAATTGTCATAGATGATAAGATTGCCTCACTTCTTGTGCATGAATACTGTCCCATTGCATACATGTGTACCGTGCTTTCTTGATCTGTCCGTGTGTCATTGGACATCTTGGCTGTCGTGAATAGTGCTGCTTTGAGCGAAGGGGTGCGTGTGTCTTTCTGGATTATAGGTTNGTAGCGATTAGACAACAACAGTAACAAATGGGTGTGAGGTGGTACGTCATTATGGTTTTTAATTTGCCATTTCTGTAATGATTAGTGATGTAGAGCATCTTTTTATGTGCTTATTGGCCATTTATGTCTATTCTTTGGCAAAAAGTCAATTTAAATCCATTGTCAATTTTTGAATCAGGTTGTTTTTGTTGAGGTTTAGGAGTTTTTTTTTTTTGTATGTTCTGAATATTAATCCCTTATCACATACATGATTGGCAAATATTTTTTTCCCAGAGCCTTCTAGGGTTGTCTTTTTACTCTGTGGATAATCCGTTTTTAAAAAAATATGGACTGGAATATAGTTGATTTACAGTGTTCTGTTAGTTTCTGCTGTATAGCAAAGTAAATCAGTTATTCATAGACATATATCCACTCTTTTTTAGATTCTAAATAGCCCACTGCAGAATATTGAGTAGAGTTCCCAGTTCTATACAGTAGGTCCTTATTAGTTATCTGTTTTGTATATAGTAGTGTGCCTATGGGAGAAGGCAATGGCACCCCACTCCAGTACTCTGGCCTGGAAAATCCCATGGATGGAGGAGCCTGGTAGGCTGCAGTCCATGGGGTCGCTAAGAGTCGGACACTACTGAGCGACTTCACTTTCATGCATTGGAGAAGGAAATGGCAACCCACTCCAGTGTTCTTGCCTGGAGAATCCCAGGGGCAGGGGAGCCTGGTGGGCTGCCGCCTATGGGGTCACACAGAGTCGGACACGACTGAAGTGACTTAGCAGCAACAGCAGTGTGCCTATGTCAATCCGCATGTCCCACTTTATCCCTCCTCCCCTCCTTTTCCCCCTGGTAACTGATAACCATAACCAGTGTTGTTGTTGTTGTTACATCTGTGACTATTTCTACTTTGTAAATAAGTTCATTTGTACCATTTAAAAAGCTTCTCTGTGGAGTGGATAGTCTTTTTTGTTGTTGTTGTTGAAAGAGGTTGCTTTTTAAAAATTTTACTTTTATTGAGATATAATTGACATATAACGACATTAATTTCAAGTGTATTGTGTAATGATTCAGTATACCATTAGTTGACCCTTGAACAACATAGGTTTGAATTGCATGGGGCCACTTATATGTGGGTTTTTTTCTCATAAATATATTGGGAAAAGTTTTGGAGATTTGTGACAATTTGAGAAAAAATTGAAGGCAAACCTTGTAGCCTAGAAGGTATGTCATGAATATATGAAATATCTGTTGATATAGAAATAACATAAAAAGTATGTGTTAACTGCTATGTTATCCTTAAGGCTTCTAGTTGACATTAGGCTATTAGCAGTTACGTTTTTGGGGAGTCAAAAGTTATGCATGGATTTTTGACAGCATGGGGGTTGGCATCCCTAATCTCTGCATTGTTCAAGGGTCAACCATATGTCTATATTATGAAATGATCACCATAATAAGTCTAAAGTCCATAACCACACATAGTTACAAATTTTTTTTTGTTCTGATAAGAAATTTAAAGATTTATTCTCTTAGCAACTTTCATATACGATACAGTATTACTAACTATAGGCACTATGCTGTACATTACATTCTCAGGACTTGTATTTACTTTGCAACGGAAACTTTGTTATCTTTTGACCACCTTCATCTATTTCACCCATACCCAATCCCCATCTCTGGCAACCATCAATCTGTATTCTGTATCTATGAAATTGTCTTTTTAGATTCCACATATAATTGAGATCATCCAGTTTGTCTTTTTCTGTGTGACTTATTTACTTAGTGTAATGTCCTCAAGGTTTATCTAATTGTCATAGATGATAAGATTGCCTCACTTCTTGTGCATGAATACTGTCCCATTGCATACATGTGTACCGTGCTTTCTTGATCTGTCCGTGTGTCATTGGACATCTTGGCTGTCGTGAATAGTGCTGCTTTGAGCGAAGGGGTGCGTGTGTCTTTCTGGATTATAGGTTTGTCACGTGTGTGCCCAGGTGTGAGATTGCCGGATCATATGGTAATTCTGTTTTTAGTTTTCTGAGAAGCCTTCAAGCTGTTTTCCTTAGGGGCTATACCAACTTACGTTCCCACCAACAGTGTAGAAAGGTTTCCACTCCCTCCTCCAGCATTTGTTATTTGTAGACTTTTTAATGACTTTTCTGACTGGTGTGAGGTGATACCTCATTGTAGTTTCGACTTGCATTTCTCTGATAGTGATATTGAGCATCTTCTCATGTGCCTACTGGCCATCTGTATGTCTTCCTTAGAGAAATGTCTATTAAGGTCTTCTGCCGATTTTTCAACTGGGTTTTTTTTGCTGTTGTTGTTGTTGAATCGTATGACCTATTTGTATAGTTTGGAGATTAAGCCTTCTTTCTTGTTTTTTATATAAGCATTTTTAGTTATAAATTTCCTCCTCAGGAGCACCACTTTTGCTGTGTCACATAAGCTTTATTAGTATGTTGTGTTTTTGTTCATATCTAAGTACTGGGATTGAGGGCAGGAGGAGAAGGGGATGACAGAGGATGAGATGGCTGGATGGCATCACCGACTTGATGTTGTGTCATTGGACATCTTGGCTGTCGTGAATAGTGCTGCTTTGAGCGAAGGGGTGCGTGTGTCTTTCTGGATTATAGGTTTGTCACGTGTGTGCCCAGGTGTGAGATTGCCGGATCATATGGTAATTCTGTTTTTAGTTTTCTGAGAAGCCTTCAAGCTGTTTTCCTTAGGGGCTATACCAACTTACGTTCCCACCAACAGTGTAGAAAGGTTTCCACTCCCTCCTCCAGCATTTGTTATTTGTAGACTTTTTAATGACTTTTCTGACTGGTGTGAGGTGATACCTCATTGTAGTTTCGACTTGCATTTCTCTGATAGTGATATTGAGCATCTTCTCATGTGCCTACTGGCCATCTGTATGTCTTCCTTAGAGAAATGTCTATTAAGGTCTTCTGCCGATTTTTCAACTGGGTTTTTTTTGCTGTTGTTGTTGTTGAATCGTATGACCTATTTGTATAGTTTGGAGATTAAGCCTTCTTTCTTGTTTTTTATATAAGCATTTTTAGTTATAAATTTCCTCCTCAGGAGCACCACTTTTGCTGTGTCACATAAGCTTTATTAGTATGTTGTGTTTTTGTTCATATCTAAGTACTGGGATTGAGGGCAGGAGGAGAAGGGGATGACAGAGGATGAGATGGCTGGATGGCATCACCGACTTGATGCACACGAGTTTGGGTGAACTCCGGGAGTTGGTGATGGACAGAGAGGCCTGGTGTGCTGCGATTCATGGGGCACTGAACTGAACTGAAGTATTTTCTTTTTTGATCCATTGGTTGTTTACAAGTGTGTTCAGTTTCAACAATTTTGTGAATTTTCCAGTTTTTTCTCTTACTGAGTTCTAAGTTTATCTTGTGGTAGTCAGAGAAGATACTTTATATGAAATCTATCTTTTAAATCTATTGAGACTTAATTTGTAGCCAAACTTATAGTCTTTTCTGGACAAAGGTTCCTGTGCACTTGAGAAAAATGTGTATGCTGTTGTTGGGTGGAATGTTTTTTTAATATGTGTTAAGCTTCCCAGTTTCTCTGTTTATCCTCTGTCTGGTTGTTCTGTTTGCTATTGTGAGTGGGGTCGTGAGGTCCCCAACTATTGATGTAGAATTGTCTATTTCTCTTTTCAGTTTTGTTAACTTTTGCATTATACATTTTGATGGCCTGTAATCAGGGGTGTACATGTTTGTAATTATTGTCTTCTTGCTGTATTGAGCCTTTTATCGACATATAATGTCCCTTTTTGTCTCTCACCAGCTTTTCTTGAGTTAAAGTCTGTTTTGTCTTACATTAGTACAGCCACTTCTGTTCTCTTTTGGCTATTATTTGTGTGGCATTTCTTTTTCCATCCTTTCACTTTCAACTGCCTTGTGTCTTTCTACCTCAAATGAATCTTTTATAGACAGTGTTATAATTGGATGTATTTTTATCCATTCTGCCACTGCCAGTGTCTTCTGGTGAGAGAGTTTAATACATTTTCTTTTATTAAAATCTTTTATAGAGCTTTTTAAATTTATTTTTTGATTGAAGGATAATTGCTTTACAATGTTGTGTTCCTGCTGTACAACAGTGTGAAGCAGCTATATGTATACAGATATCGCCTCTCTCTTGAGCCTCCCTCCCACACCCTCCCTTCTAGGCCATCACAGAGCACAGAGCTGAGCTCCCTGTGCGGCACAGCAGCTTTCCACTGTGTTACTTGTGGTGGTGTGTATGTCTTAATTCTACTCTCTTAATGCGTCCCAGCCTCTCCTTCCCCCACTGTGTCCACACGCCCATTCTCTACGTCTGTGTCTCTTTTCCTGTCCTGCAGATAGGTTCATCAGTACCTTTTTTCCAGAAGGGAACTGACTTCTGCCATTGGGCTATTTATTTTCCCTTTAGCTTTTTTATCTCGCATTTCTTGCATTCCTGTTTTCTTTCGTGTTCAGTTGATTTTTTTTTTTTTTGTTCAGTCCCCAGGTTGGGAAGATCCCCTGGGGAAGGGAATGGCAACCCACTCCAGTATTCTTATCTGGAGAATCCCATGGACAGAGGTGCCTGGTGGGCTACAGTCCATGGGGTTGCAAGGAGTTGGACACAACTGAGCGACTAACAGTGCTACTACTGCTACTATCTTTAATAACATACAAAAACTCTGCTCCTTCACAGCTCTATCCCATCTCACCTTGGTTGTTGATGTCACAGAATTACATCTGTATAATTGTGTGCCCTAAAACATAAGCAAGTAATTCTTTTAGATGCATTAGTCCCCTGAATTATGTGGAAGAATTTTGAGTTTCAAACCAAAGTTATATTAATGCTAGCTATTGCATCAATAATTGTCTTTTTTCTTTACATATAATCACTCATGTATTTACCTTTGTTGAGATCTGTATTTTTCTATGTGACTTTAAAAAATGTATTTATTTTTAGTGGATCAGTGATTGCTTTGCAATATTGGTTTGATTTCTGTTATATATCAACATGAATTAACCACAGGCGTACATATGCCACCACCACCCCCCCAGTCTCCCTCCCACCTCCCTCCCATTCCTACCCCTCTAGGTTATTATAGAGCCCCAGTTTGAGTGTCCTGAGTCATACAGCAAATTCCCCTTGGCTGTCTGGTTACATATGTTAGTGTATATGCTTCCATGCTGTTCTCTCCATTCATCTCAGCCTCTCCCTCCTTTCCCTCATCCTTGTCCATAAATCTGTTCTCTATGTCTGCGTCTTCATTGCTGCTCTGCTAATAAGTTCATCAGTACCATCTTTCTAGATTCTCTCTATATATGTTAATATATGATATTTGTTTTTTCTCTTTCTGACATACCTCACTCTGTATAATAGGCTCTAGGTCCATCCACCTCTTTAGAATTAACTCAGATGTGTTCCGTTTTATGGCTGAGTAGCATTCCATTGTATATATGTACCACAGCTGCTTTATCCATTCATCTGTCGATGGACATCTAGATTGCTTCCATGTCCTAGCTATTGTAAATAGTGCTGCAGTGAACATCGGTGAATGTGTGTTTTTCAGTTTTGGTTTCTTCGGGGTATATATCTAGAAGTAGTATTGCTGTATCCTATAGTGGTTTTATTCCTAGTTTTTTAAGGACAGTTTTTACTGTCTCCCATAGTGGCTGTATCAATTTACATTCCCACCAGCAGGGCAAGAGGGCTCCTTTTTCTTCACACCTTCTCCAGCACTTATTGTTTGTAGATTTCTTGATAATGGCCATTCTGACCGGTGTATCTCATTGTAGTTTTGATTTGCATTTCTTTAATAATGAGTGATGTTGAGCATCTCTTTACTGCTTATTAGACATCCATATGTCTTTGGAGAAATGTCTAAGTCTTTTGCCCACTTTTTGATTGGGTTGTTTGTTTTTGTGGTGTTGAATTATATGAACTCCTTGTATATTTGGGAAATTAATCCTTTGTCAGTTGTTTCATTTGCTATTATTTTCTCCCATTCTGAAGGTTGGCTTTCACCTTATTTATAGTTGCATTTGTTGTGCAAAAATGTTTAAGTTTAATTAGGTCCCACTTAATTTTGTTTTATTTCCATTATTCTAGGAGGTGGGTCATAAAGGATCTTGCTATGATTTATGTCATACAGTGTTCTGCCTGTGTTTTCTTCTAAGGATTTTATAGATTCTGGTCTTACATTTAGGTCTTTAATCCATAACTTTAATCCAGGTTTATCTTTCTTTGGTGTTAGAAGCGTTCTGATTTCATTCTTTTGCACATAGTTGTCCAGTTCTCCCAGCACCACTTATCAAAGAGCTCTTTTTCCCATTGTATATTCTTGCCTCCTTTATTAAAGATAAGGTGCCCATAGGTGCATGGATTTATCACTGGGCTTCCTATTTTGTTCCATTGGTGTATACTTCTGTTTTTGTACCAGTACTTACTGTCTTGATGACTGTAGCTTTGCAGTATAGTCTAAAATCAGGTAAGTTGATTCCTCCAGCTCCATTCTTTTTCAAGATTGCTCTGGCTCTTTGGGGTCTTTTGTGTCCTCACATGAATTGTGAAATTTTTTGTTCTAGCTTTGTGAAAAATGCCATTGGTAATTTGACAGGGATTGCATTGAATCTGTAGATTGCTTTTGGTAGTACAGTTGTTTTCACAATATTGATTCTTCCCATCCAGAAACATGGAATATATCCCTCCATCTGTTTATGTTATCTTTGATTTCTTTCATCAGTGTCTTAAAGTTTTCTGCAGACAGCTGTTTTGTCTCCTTAGGCAGGTTTATTCCTAGGTATTTTTGTTGTTGTTGTTGCAGTGGTAAATTGGATTGATTCCTTAATCTCTGTTTCTGACTTTTCATTGTTAGTATATGGGAATGCAAGTGATTTCTGTGTATTGATTTTGTATCCTGTGACTTTACTTTAAATTCACTGATTAGTTCTAGTAGTTTTCTGATAGTATCTTTATGGTTTTCTATGTACAATATCATGTCATCTGCAAACAGTGAGAGTTTTACTCCTTCCTTTCCAATCTGGATTCCTTTTATTTTTCTCTTCTCTGATTGTTGTAGCTAGGACTTCCAAAACTATGTTTCATAATAGTGGTGAGAGTGGGGACCCTTGTCTTGTTTCTGATCTTAGAAGAAATGCTTTCAGTTTTTCACCTTTGAGAATGTTTGCTGTGGGTTTGTTTTATATGGCCTTTATTATGTTAAGGTAGGTTCCTTCTATGCCCATTTTTTGAAGAGTATTTTTTTTTTATCATAAATAGGTGCTGAATTTTATTGAAAGCTTTTTCTTCATCTATTGGGATAATCATATGGTTTTATCTTTCAGTTTGTTAATATGGTGTATCAGATTGATTGATTTGTGTATATTGAAGAATCCTTGCATCCCAACTTGATCATGGTGTATGAGCTTTTTAATGTGTTGTTGAATTGTTTGCTAGAATATTATTGCAGTTTTTGCATCTATGTTCATTAGTGATATTGGCCTGTAATTTTCTTTTTTTGTGATATCTTTGTCTGGTTTTGATATCAGGGTGATTGTGGCCTCATAGAATGAGTTTGGAAGTGTTCCTCTGAAATTTTTTGGAAAAGTTTCAGAAGGATAATAGACATTAACTCTTCTCTAAATGTTTCATAGAATTCACCTGTGAAGCCATCCGGCGCTAGGGTTTTGTTTATTGGGAGATTTTTGATCACAGTTTCAATCTCAGTGTTTGTAATTGGTTTGTTCATAATTTCTGTTTCTTCTTGGTTCAGTCCTGGAAGGTTGAACTTTTCACAGAATCTGTCCATTTCCTTTAGGTTGTCCATTTTATTAGCATATACCTGCTCGTAATGGTCTCTTATGATCTTTTGTATTTCTGCATTGTTGTAACCTCTCCTTTTTCATTCCTAATTTTGTTGATTTGATTTTTCTCCCTTTTTTTTTCCTTGATGAGTCTGGCTAATGGTTTGTCAATTTTGTTTATCTTCTCAAAGAACCAGCTTTTAGTTTTATTAATCTTTGCTATTTTTTCCTTCTTTTTCAGTTATTTCTGCTCTGATCTTCATGATTTATTTCCTTCTAACTTTGCAGGTTTTTTTGTTCTTCCTTTTCCAGCTGCTTTAGGTGTAGAGTTATGTTGTCCATTCAGTGTTTTTCTTGTTTCTTGAAGTAGAATTGTATTGCTATAAGCTTCCTTTTTGAAGAACTGCTTTTGCTGCATCCCGTAGGTTTTGTGTTGTTGAGTTTGCATTGTCATTTGTTTCTAGGAATCTTTTGATTTCCCTTCTTATTTCTTCAGTAACCTCTTTGTTACTTAGAAGTGTATTATTTACTCTCCATGTGTTTGTGTTTTTTGCAGTCTTTTCCCCCTGTAATTGATATCTAGTCTCATAATGTTGTGGTCAGAGAAGATGCTTGATACAATTTCAACATTCTTAATTTTACTGAGGCCTGATTTGTGATCCAAGATTTTCTATGTGACTTTGAGGTTCAGACTAGCATGTTTTCTTTTCACCTTGTAAGACTCCTTTGAGCCTTTCTGAATGACAGGTCTCAGTTCAGTTCAGTTCATTTCAGTAGCTCAGTCATGTCCGACTCTTTGCGAGCCCATGAATTGCAGCACACCAGGCCTCCCTGTCCATCACCAACTCCCGGAATTCACTCAGACTCACATCCATCGAATCAGTGATGCCATTCAGCCATCTCATCCTCTGTCGTCCCCTTCTTCTCCTGCCCCCAATCCCTCCTAGCATCAAAGTCTTTTCCAATGAATCAACTCTTCGCATGAGGTCTAGTGGTCATGAATTCCTTCAGCTTTTGTTTATCTGGAAATGTCTTGATCCTCCCTCACTTTTGAAGAACAGTTTTGCCAGATGTAGGATTTTTGGTTGACAGTTTTTTTTCTTTGAGCATTTTGAATATATCTGTCCACCTTCTTAAGGCCTCCAAAGTTTCTGATCAGAAAATCTACTGATAATCTTATTAAGGATCCCTTGTATGTGATGATTTGCTTCGCAGTTGCTGCCTTCAAGATTTTGCTGTTTGTCTTTTGAAAATTTGGTTATAATCAGCCTCAGTGTGGATCTCTTTGAATTCTTCTAATGGATTCTGTTGAACTTCTCAGATGTTTACATTTTTGTCTTTCATCAAATTTGAGGAGTTTCCAATCATCATTTGTTTCGGATGTTCTTTCTGCCCTCTTTTCACTCTCGCTCCTCCTTCTGGGCCTCCCACAGTGTATTGGTCTTTCTGATGGTGTCCCGTGGACCTCTTAGGTTCTGTTCACTCTCTTCAGTCTTTTTTCTTTCTGTTCCTCAGTCTTGATAAATTCCATTGTCCTTTCTTGAAGGTCACTGAGTTGTTGTTCTGCCTGCTCAAACCTGAAAATTTACCTCTGTTAAGTTTTAAAGTTCATTTATTGTACTTTTCTGCTCTAGAATTTCCCTTTTTTGTTTCTCTTTTAGTTTTTCTCTTTATTGATATTTCTATTTTGCCCACAAATCGTTTTCTTGACTTTCTCCATTCTTCTTTTTGTTCTTTTATCACCTTGAAGACCATTGCTTTAAAGTCTTTGTCTCATACATCTGCTGTTAAGTCTTTTTCAGGGACAGATTTTGTTGAATTTTTTTTTTCCCTCTGAGTGGGCTATACTTTTGTTGGTATGGCTTGTGATTGTGGAGCTTTGGACATTTGTTTAATAATATGGGAACTCTGGAAATCAGATTCTCCCTCTTCCCCTGGGTTTCGTTTTCTTTTGTTTGATTAATTTTTGGTTGCACTGGGCCTTCATTGCAGCATGTGGGCTCACTAGTTGTGCTGTGTCGGCTTAGTTGCCCCGTATAGCATGTGGGATCTTACTTCCCCAACCAGGGGTTGAACTTGAGTTCCCTGCACTGGAAGACAGAGTCTTAACCAAGGGACCACCAGGGAAGTCCCTGCTTTTGTTTTTTATTGTTATAGTCTGTCTCTATGCTCCAGGTCAGCCTGAAGTATAAATTTAATGTCTTCTTATGTGTTTTCTGATGGCTTTCATATGGGCATGCGCAGTCACTTTCTCGTTTTCCCCATATGTGTAGTTGTTTTTTAATGCCCTAGTCACTGATGTTTAGCTCGTCAAAAGGAAGAAATGAAAAATGAAGTGGGGAAGTGGGAGTGGGGAGAGTGCTGGCCTTCTGAGTCTCCTGGAAGCCATCATTTAGCCAGAGGTGGAAGGATTTGTAACAGTGGTGGAACCTGTGACCGTCATGGCTGCCCGTGTCT
Source organism: Oreotragus oreotragus (assembly GCA_006410675.1). Classification (NCBI taxonomy): domain Eukaryota; kingdom Metazoa; phylum Chordata; class Mammalia; order Artiodactyla; family Bovidae; genus Oreotragus; species Oreotragus oreotragus. Next base: position 27,245 of record SJYX01009255.1, on the reverse strand, counting down.
CTGTCTGCATCTGTGTGATCAGGAGCAGCAGTTGGAGCAGGAGTCCTCCATACTGGGGGATGGAGTCCTTTTTACGCACCGCAGCTCCTGCAGGATGTGTGAAAAACACCCCAGGGACATGTGCACAGCCGTGCCGCTTCTGTGCAGAGAACGACAGTGACTCCAGCTTAGCCTGGAAGCGTTTGCCTGGAAGTTGCAAGCCTTTAACACACTTCAGAATTCCAAAAATAGTTACATTAGACAGATTCTGCCAGTACAGTTATTGTTGAGGTGGGGAGACAGTTTCCTAATACATCCTGCTCTGCCATCTTCCCAGAATCCTCTATCTTCTTTAGAGTAGGTGTGGTGCCTCAGATGGTAAAGAATCTTCGTGCAATGCAGGAGACCCAGGTTTGATCCTGGGATCGGGAAGATGCCCTGGAAAATGGTATGGCTACCTACTCCAGTATTCTTGCCTGGAGAATTCTGTGGACAGAGGAGCCTGGCAGGCTGCAGTCCATGGGGTCGCAAAGAGTCGGACATGACTTAGTAGCTAACTCTTCACTTAGGTTTACCAAAAATTGAGAGGAAGATTGATTTTCCATGCCCTCTGGTCTCACAGTTGGATTGCCTCCTCTGCTATCAACATCACTAACCAGAGTGGTACTTTTTCTTTTCCTGCTGAGGAGAAACCTACACAAAGAAACTATAATCACCCAGAGTCCATAATTAACATTATGTTCACTCTGTATTGTACATTCAGTAGGTCTGGAAAAATATATAATGACATCTATCATTATGGTATCATATAGCGTGTTTTTAAAATTTATATTGGAGTACAGTTGATTTACAGGGTTGTGTTTCAGGTATACATCAAAGTGATTTAGTTACAAATATACATATATCCATTCTTGTTAAGATTGTTTTTCATATAGGTTACTATAGAATATTGCTGAGTTCTTTGTGCTATACAAGAGGACCTTGGTGGTTACCTGTTTTATGTATAGTGGTAGTACCTACTAGTCTCCAACTCCTAATTTATCCCCCCACCTTTCCCCTTTGGTAAACATAAATTTGTTTTTTATGTCTGTGAGTCTGTTTCTGTTGTGTAAATAAATTCGTTCATGTCCTCTTTTTTTATATTTGGCATAGAAGTGCTGTCGTCGGATATTTGTCTCTATCTGATGTACTTTACTAAGGATGATAACCTCTAGGTCCATCCGTATCACTGAAAATGGCATTATTCCATCATTTTTTATGGCTGAATAATATTCCGTTGTGTATATTTACCATTCTTTATCCATTCATCTGTTTATGGACGTTTAGATTGGTTCCATGGCTTGGTTTTTTTTAAAAATTAATTTTAATCGGAGGGTAATTACTTTACAGTATTGTAGTGGGTTTTGCCATCCATTGACATGAATCAGCCATGGCTGTACATGTGTCCCCCATCCTGAACCCCCCTCCCACATCCCTCCCCACCCCATCCCTCAGGGTCATCCCAGTGCACCAGCTTTCAGTNGTAATTACTTTACAGTATTGTAGTGGGTTTTGCCATCCATTGACATGAATCAGCCATGGCTGTACATGTGTCCCCCATCCTGAACCCCCCTCCCACATCCCTCCCCACCCCATCCCTCAGGGTCATCCCAGTGCACCAGCTTTCAGTGCCCTGATTCATGCATTGAACGTGGACTGATCATCTGTTTCACATATGGTAATATACATGTTTCAGTGCTATTCTCTCAGATCATCCCTCCCTCGCCTCTCCCACAGAGTCCAAAAGTCTGTTCTTTATATCTGTGTCTCTTTTGCTGTCTCGCATAGAGGGTCATTGTTACCATCTTTCTAAATTCCATATGTATGTGTTAATATACTGTCTTGGTGTTTTTCTTTCTGACTTAACTTCATTCTGTATAGTAGGCTCCAGTTTCATCCACCTAAAAAATTAGGGTTAGGGTGGATTATAGTAGGCTCCAATTTCATCACCTTCACTCAAATGCGTTCTTTTTAATCTCAGTTCAGTTCAGTTGTTCAGTTGTGTCCAGCTCTTTGAGACCCCATGGACTGCAGCATGCCAGGCTTCCCTGTCCATCACCAACTCCTGGAGTTTACTCAAACTCATGTCCATTGAGTCAGTGATGCCATCCAACCATCTCATCCTCTGTCATCCCCTTCTCCTCCTGCCTTCAATCTTTGCCAGCATTAGGGTCTTTTCCAGTTCTTTGCATCAGGTGGCCAAAGTATTGGCACTTTAGCTTCAGCATCAGTCCTTCCAATGAATATTCTGGACTGATTTCCCTTAGGATGGACTGGTTGCATCTTGTTGCAGTCCAAGGGACTCTCAGGAGTCTTCTCCAATACCACAGTTCAAAAACATCAATTCTTCTATACTCAGCTTTCTTTATAGTCCAACTCTCACATCCATACATGACTACTGGAAAAACCATAGCTTTGAATAGATGGACCACTCCTCCTGTGTGGTGACTGCTTATTCCTAGGTATTTTATTCTTTTTGATGCAATGATAAATGGAATTGCTTCTTGATTTCTCTTTCTGATCTTTCATTGTTAATGTGTAGAAATGCAACCAATTTCTGTGCATTAATTTTGTAACCTGAAACTTTACCAAGTTCATTGTTTACTCCTCCTGTGTGGTGACTGCTTATTCCTAGGTATTTTATTCTTTTTGATGCAATGATAAATGGAATTGCTTCTTGATTTCTCTTTCTGATCTTTCATTGTTAATGTGTAGAAATGCAACCAATTTCTGTGCATTAATTTTGTAACCTGAAACTTTACCAAGTTCATTGTTGAGTTCTAGTAGTTTTCTGGTACATCTAAGATATTAAGAAGAGATGGCAAGAATACACAGAAGAACTGTACAAAAAAGAGCTTCACGACTCAGATAATCATGATGGTGTTATCACTCACCTAGAGTCAGACATCCTGAATGTGAAGTCAAATGGGCCTAAGAAAGCATCACTAGGAACAAAGCTAGTGGAGGTGATGGAATTCCAGTTGAGCTATTTCAAATCCTGAAAGATGATGCTGTGAAAGTGCTGCACTCAATATGCCAACAAATTTGGAAAACTCAGCAGTGGCCACAGGACTGGAAAAGGTCAGTTTTCATTCCAATCCCAAAGAAAGGCAATGCCAAAGAATGCTCAAACTACCGCACAATTGCACTCATCTCACATGCTAGTAAAGTAATGGCTCAAAATTCTCCAAGCCAGGCTTCAGCAATACATAAACCATGAACTCCCTGATGTTCAAGCTGGTTTTAGAACAGGCACAAGAACCAGAGATCAAATTGCCAACATCCGCTGGATCATGGAAAAAGCAAGAGAGTTCCAGAAAAACATCTATTTCTGCTTTATAGACTATGCCAAAGCCTTTGACTGTGTGGATCACAATAAACTGTGGACAATTCTGAAAGAGATGGGAATACCAGACCACCTGACCTGCCTCTTGAGAAACCCGTATGCAGGTCAGGAAGCCACAGTTAGAACTGGACATGGAACAACAGACTGGTTTCAAATAGGAAAAGGAGTACGTCAAGGCTGTATATTGTCACCCTGCTTATTTAANGAGATGGGAATACCAGACCACCTGACCTGCCTCTTGAGAAACCTGTATGTAGGTCAGGAAGCCACAGTTAGAACTGGACATGGAACAACAGACTGGTTTCAAATAGGAAAAGGAGTACGTCAAGGCTGTATATTGTCACCCTGCTTATTTAATTTATAAACAGAGTACATCATGAGAAACGCTGGCTGGAAGAAGCACAAGCTGGAATCAAGATTGCTAGGAGAACTATCAATCACCTCAGATATGCAGATGACACCACCCTTATGGCAGAAAGTGAAGAGGAACTCAAAAGCCTCTTGATGAAAGTGAAAGAGGAGAGTGAAAAAGTTGATTTAAAGCTCAACATTCAGAAAACGAAGATCATGGCATCCGGTCCCATCACTTCATGGGAAATAGATGGGGAAACAGTGGAAACAGTGTCAGACTTTATTTTTTTGGGCTCCAGAATCACTGAAGATGGTGACTGCAGCCATGAAATTAAAAGACGCTTACTCCTTGGAAAGGAAAGTTATGACTAACCTAGATAGCATATTGAAAAGCAGAGACATTACTTTGCCAACATAGGTGTGTCTAGTCAAGGCTATGGTTTTTCCAGTGGTCATGTATGGATGTGAGAGTTGGACTGTGAAGAAAGCTTAGCACCAAACAATTGATGCTTTTGAACTGTGGTGTTGGAGAAGACTCTTGAGAGTCCCTTGGACTGCAAGGAGATCCAACCAGTCCATCCTGAAGCAGATCAGTCCTGGGTGTTCATTGGAAGGACTGATGTGAACTCCGGGAGTGGGTGATGGACAGGGAGGCCTGGTGTGCTGCAATTCACGGGGTTGCAGAGTCGGACATGACTGAGCGACTGAACTGAACTGATGTATGGTGTTTAACTTCTTTTGCAATTGCATTCAGCTTTTTACCATGGATTATGATGCTAGCTGTGGGTTTGTCATATATTGACTTTATTATGTTGAAGTATGTACCCTCAATGCTCACTTTCTGGAGAGTTTTTTTTAATCATAAATTGGTGCTGAATTTTGGCAAAAGCTGTTTCTTTTTTTGTTTGTTTGTTTCTTCAGCTATTGAGAAGATCATATGGTTTTATCATGTATCATATTGATAGGTTTGTGGATGTTAAAAAAAGTCCTTTCATCCCTGGGATGAATTCCAGTTGATTAAGGTGTATGATCTTTTTAACGCATTGTTGGATATGGATTGCTAGTATATTGCTAAGAATTTTTGCATCTATATTCCTCAGTGATCTTGGCTTGTGATTTTCTTTTTTTGTGATATCTTTTTCTGGTTTTGATATCAGGGTGATGGTGGCCTTGCAAAATGCATTGCAAAGTTTTCCTTCCTCTGCAACTTTTTGGAACAGTTTCAGAAGGATAGGTGTTAACTCTTCTCTAAATGTTTGATAAAGTTCACCTGTGAAGCCATCAGGTCCTAGACTTTTCTTTGTTGGGAGGTTTTTAATCATGGTTTCAATTTCAGTGCTTGTGATTGGTCTGTTTATATTTTCTATTTCTCCATGGTTCAGTCTAGGGAGACTGTGCCTTTCTGAGAATTTGTCTGTTTATTCCAGGTTGCCCATTTTATTGGTATACAATTGTTCATTACAGTCTCTTATGTTTCTTGATATTTCTGTAGAGTCAGTTATAACTTTACTTTTTTCGTTTCTAATTTGACTGATTGGCGCCCTCTCCCTTTTTTTCTTGATGAGTCTGGCTAAAGGTTTATCAGTTTTGTTTATCTTTTCAGAGAACCAGCTTTTAGTTTCATTGATCTTTGCAATTGTTTTCTTTGTGTCTATTTTATTTATTTCTGCTTTGATCTTTATGATTTCTTTCCTTCTACCAACTTTAGGTTTTGTTTGTTCTTCTTTCTCTAGTTGTTTTAGGTGTGAGGTTAGGTTGTTCATTTGAGACTTTTCTTGATTCTTTAGGTAAGATTGTATTGTTATCAACCTCCATCTTAGAACTGCTTTTGCTGCATCCTGTAAGGTTTGGACCATTGTATTTTTGTTTTCATTTATCTCTAGGTATATTTTAAATTTCTCCCTTGATTTCTTCAGTGATCCAATGGTTGTTTAGTAGCATGTTGTTTAATTGCCACATGTTTGTGTTTCTTAGAGTTTTTTTCCCCTGTAGTTTATTTCTAATCTCATAGCATTGTAATCAGAAAATACCCTTTATATGATTTTGATTTTCTTAAATTTATCACGGCTAGTCTTATGGCCCAGTATGTAGTCAATCCTGGAGAATGTTCTGTGTGCACTTGAGAAAAATGTGTGGTCTGCTGCTTTTGCATGGAATGCTCTAAAAATATTAAGTCCAACTCGTCTAAAGTGTCATTGAAGGCCTGCATTTCCTTATTGATTTTTTGTGTGGATGATCTGTCCTTTGATGAAAGTGGGGTATTAAAGTCCCCCATGATTATTGTGTTACTGTCAATCTCTCCCTTTATGTTTGTTAGTATTTGCTTTACATGTTGAGGTGCTTCTATATTGGGTGCATATATATTTATAATTGTTAAATCTTCTTTTTGGATTGAACCCTTGATCATTATGTAGTGTCTCTGTCTCTTATAACACTCTTTCATTTAAAGTCTATTTTGTCTGATATGAATATTGCTATTCCAGCTTTCTTATGATTTCCGTTTGCATGAAATACCTTTTCCCATCCCCTTACTTTCAGGGTGTAAGTGACGGTGGGTATGAAGTGGGTCTCTTGTTGTTGTTCACTTACTCAGTCACGTCTGACTCTTTGCGACCCCATGGACTATAGCACGCCAGGTTTCCCTGTTCTTAACCATTTTCCGGAGTCCTCTCAAACTCATGTCCATTGACTCAATGATGCCATCCAACCATCTCATTTTCTGTCGCTCCCTTCTCCTCTTGCCCTCAATCTTTTCCAGCATCAGCATCTTTTCCAGTGAGTTGGCTTTTGGCATCAGATGGCCAAAGTATTGGAGCTTCAGCTTCAGCATCAGTCCTTCCAGTGAATATTCAGGTTTGATTTCTTTTAGGATTGACTGGTTTGATCTCCTTGCTATCCAAGGGACTCTCCAACACCACAGTTTGAAGGCATCAATTCTTCAGTGCTTAGCCTTTTTTATTGTCCAGCTCTCACATCCATATGTGACTACTGGAAAAACCATAGCTTTGACTAGACGGACTTTTGTTGGCAAAGTAACGTCTCTGCTTTTTAATATGCTGTCTAGGTTTGCCACAGCTTTTGTTTCAAGGAGCAAGTGTCTTTTAATTTCATGGCAGCAGTCGCCATCTGCAGTGATTTTGGAGCCCACAAAAATAAAGTCTGTCACTGTTTCCATTGTTTCTCCATCTATTTGCCATGAAGTGATGGGCCCGGATGCCATGACCATCGTTTTTTGAATGTTGAGTTTTAAGCCAAATTTTTCACCTTCATCAAGAGGCTCTTTAGTTTCTCTTAGCTTTCTGCCATAAGGGTGGTGTCAGCTGCATATCTGAGGTTATTTATTGATATTACTTCCTGTAAAATTGATTCCAGCTTGTGCTTCATTCAGCCTGGCATTTGGATTATGTATTCTGAATATAAGTTAAATAAGCAGGGTGACAATATACAGCCTTGACATACTCCTTTCCCCATTTTGAACTAGTCCTTTGTTCTGTGTCCATTTCTAACTGTTGCTTCTTGACCTGCATACATGTTTTGCATGAGGCAGGTAAGGTGGTCTGGTATTCCCATCTCTCTTAAGAATTTTCCACAGTTTGTTGTGATCTACACAGACAAAGGCTTTAGCATAGTCAGTGAAGCAGAAGTAGATGTTTTTTGGAATTCTCTTGCCTTTTCTGTGATCCAGCAGAGGTTGATGTTGGCAGTTTGATCTCTGGTTCCTGTGCCTTTTTAAAATCCAGCTTGTACATCTAGAAGTTCTCGGTTCACATACTGTTGAAGCTTAGCTTGAAGGATTATGAGTATCACTTTGCTAGCATGTGAAATTAGTGCAAATGTGAAGTAGTTTGAACATTCTTTGGCATTGCCCTTTTTTGAGATTTGAATGAAAACTGACCTCTTCCAGTGCTGTGGCTGCTGCTGGGGGCAGTTTAGTCGATAAGTTGTGTCCAACTCTTGCAACCCCATGGACTGTAGCCTGCCAGGCTCCTCTGTCCGTGGGATTCTCCAAGCAAGAATACTGGAGTGGGTTGCCATTTCCTTCTCCAGGGGATCTTCCTGACCCAGGCATTGAAACCAGGTCTCCTGCACTGCAGGCAGAGCTGTTACCAACTGAGCTACGAGGGAAGCCCAACCAAATTTGCTGGTATATTGAGTGCAACACTTTCACAGCATCATCTTTTAGGATTTGAAATAGCTCAACTAGAATTCCATCACCTCCACTAGCTTTGTTCATAATGATGCTTCCTAAGGTCCACTTGACTTCACATTCCAGGATGTCTGGCTGTAGGTGAGTGATCACATCATTGTGGTTATCCAGGTCATCATGATCTTTTTTGTACAGTTCTGTATATTTTTGCCACCTCTTCTTAATCTCTTCTGCTTCTTTTAGGTCCATACTGTTTCTGTCCTTTACTGGGCCCATCTTTGCATGAGATGTTGCCTTGATATCTCTAACTTTCTTGAAGAGATCTCTAGTCTTTCCTGTTCTATTGCTTTCCTCTCTTTCTTTGCATTGTTCTCTAAAAAGGCTTTCTTATCTCTCCTTACTATTTTCTGGAACTCTGCATTCAGATGGGTATATCTTTCCTTTTCTCATTTCCTTTAGCTTCCCTTCTTTTCTCAGCTATTTGTAAGCCCTCCTCAGACAACCATTTTGCCGTTCTTTTTCTTGGGGATGGTTTCTTGTGTAGAAAGCATATATTGGTCTTGTTTTTTGTATCCACCCAGCCAGTCTATGTCTTTTGGTTGGTACATTTAATCCATTTACCTTTAAGGTAATTACTGGTATATATGATCCTATTACCATTTTGTTCATTGTTTTAGGTTTGTTTTTTATAGATCTTTACCTTCTGTTGTGTTTCTTGCCTAGAGAAGTTCCTTTACCATTTTTGCAAAACTGGTATAGTGGTGCTGAATTCTCTTAATTTTTGCTTGTCTGAAAAGCTTTTGGTTTCTCCTTCAAATCTGAATGAGAGTCTTGCTGGGTATTCTTGGTTTTAGGTTCTTCCCTTTCATCATTTTGAATGTTTTGTGCCATTCCCTTCTGGCTTGCAGAGTTTCCATTGAGAAATCGGCTGATAACCTTATGGTTTTCCCTTATGTGTTATTTGTCTTTTTTCCCTTGTTGTTTTTAATAGTTTATCTTTGTCTTTAATTTTTGTCAGTTTGACTACGTGTCTTGGTGTGTTCCTCATGGGGTTTATCCTGCCTGGAACTCTCTGTTCTTCCTGGACATGGTTGACTATTTCCTTTTCCATGTTTGGGAAGTTTTCAGCTATTATCTCTTCAAATATTTTCTTGGTTCCTTTGTCTCCCTCTTCTCCTTCTGTGGCCCCTACAATGTGAATATTGGTGCATTTAATGTTGTCCCAGAGGTCTTTTAGTTCAGTTCAGTAGCTCAGTTGGGTCCAACTCTTTGCGACCCCATGGACTGCAGCATGCCAGGCTTCTCTATCACCAACTCCTAAGTGATGTTCAGTTCCGTTCAGTCGCTCAGTCGTGTCCGACTCTTTGTGACCCCATGAATCGCAGCACACCAGGCCTCCCTGTCCATCACCATCTCCCGGAGTTCACTCAAACTCATGTCCATCGAGTCGGTGATGCCATCCAGCCATCTCATCCTCTGTTGTCCCCTTTTCCTCCTGCCCCCAATTCCTCCCAGCATCAGAGTCTTTTCCAATGAATCAACTCTTCGCATGAGGTGGCCAAAGTACTGGAGGTTCAGCTTTAGCATCATTCCTTCCAAAGAACACCCAGAGCTGTTTCCCCATCTATTTCCCATAGAAGGAATCAATAGCAGAATAACTAAGGCAGAAGAATGGATAAGCGACCTGGGAGAATAGTGGAAATCAATGCTGCAAAGCAGAATACAGAAAAAAGAGTGAAAAGAAATGAAGACAGCCTAACAGACTTTTAACATTACCTGAAGAAAGCTGAACGCCAAAGAATTGATGCTTTTGAACTGTGGTTTTGGAGAATACTCTTGAGAGTCCTTTGGACTGCAAGGAGATCCAAACAGTCCATTCTGAAGGAGATCAGGCCTGGGATTTTAGATTGGCCGTGAGAAAGAAAAGAATAAGGAAATGAGAATGCAACCACCGGGGTAATACAGTTGTTCCATTCATTTTTAGAGGCGGATGTCTTAAGGATAAGGGCTTCCCTGGTGGCTCAGTGGTGAAGAATTCATCTGCCAGTGCAGGAGGCTCTGGTTCCATCCCTGGGTCGGGAAGATCCCCTGGAGAAGGAAATGGCAACCCACGCCAGTATTCTTGCCTGGGAAGCCCCATGAACAGCGGAGCCTGGCAGGCTACAGTCTTTTGGTTGCAAAAGAGTCAGACGTGACTTAGCAACTGACCAACAGGCTACAGTCCATGGGGTTGCAAAAGAGGTACACACGACTTAGCAACTAAACAATAACAATGTATCAAAAATACATATGGTTTTATATGGTGTAACCTTTGTAAGGATTCCCATGTTCCTGATTGTGGCCAATACAAATACAGTGAATAGAGAACTCAGAAGCAGAGGCTCTGGATTTTCCCTGGTGATCCAGTCGTTACGACTCTATGCTCCCATAGCAAGGGTCAGGAAACTAGACCTCCCATGCAGCAGCAGAAAGATCCCACATGCTGCAACTAAGACCCAGCATAGCCAAATATTTTTTTTAAAAAACAAAAGCCTATTTTGGGGGAATGGAAACTTGTAAATATGGTTTGTGTAGGTGTGTATGTCAAAATTTGAGTTATTACAGATAAAGTGGTTTACACACACAAATATTCCAATTGTCTTGACAATCTAAAGGTGAAGGTAAATGTATTAAGTCAGATATTTTATCAGTAGTAGATAACCAGCTTTCACCAGGTTGGCAGTCTACTCCCTAGCATTAAGGGCACAGACCCTCTGCTTAGTGGGAAATCCATGCCTAATTTAGAGCTGTCCATTCATATCCTGGGTCCTACAACCTCCCAACAATCAGTTGATGATGACTGTTTACTCTTGTATTTACTACTGGAAAAAAAAAAAAAAGTATAAATGGGTGTGTTTAAACTGGTGTTGACCAAGGGACAAACGAATGTGTCAAGGATTGGGGATGTGGGGGTGAGGGGCGACAGACAGGTTTTTGCCATTTATCAGAAGATATGGGGCCAATGGCTTCACCCACCAGACCTCTCATTTTGGTTTTTAAAAAATAGCAACTCTCCAGACTAAACTGACAGGTAGCTCTATAAAGTTTTATGGAAGATGATGGAAAAAAAATCAGGTTTCACCAACTTAAGAGGGTATATTGGGGTGGACTTGGCTTCCAAAAAGGACAGTAAGAACCACGGGGAGAATCCACTTATGATCACCTCTTCAGATTCTCAAAGGCAAGAGGACTCATTTACACATCTTCACAGTCCTACAAATAAGCAAAGAGAAGCACAGAGGGTGTGTTCAAAAGCAGTGTAGAATCAAGAATCCTAGGATCCTGGATTCAATCTTTGGAGCCCTTTGTCTCAACACACGCCGTGACTAAATTTGGTGGAACTTCCTACAATTTCTTGTCGACTCTTGTGCTCTGATGCCCAAGGAGAAAGTGTGCAAAGAGACGCTGAAGCCCTGCATTTTGGGGAGACGCTGGAGTGCAATGCCGGGAAGGAGGGAGAACGGATCAGTCGCCTCCCCTTTTTTGTATACTGGCTCGTGTGGAAGATGAGAGGTATCTGAACTGGGAGTCGCAGAGAGCAGTACCTGCAACCAACAGAAGAACCGCTGGCGACGGATCTTCAAGACAAACCTCCACCGCTGGGGGCGTGGGTGGCTTTATTCCGAGACGACCGAGGGAAACAAGGGAAGCGGCCGCCGGTCAGCGGCCGCCGGTCGGGTACAAGGCGCCCACCCGTGGAGGCGCGCACGCGAGGCCTCCCACCGCGCCTGCGCTGCGGCCGGACGCGGGCTCGCCTCTCCCCGAAGCCCCGCCGTCCCGGCCCGGGTGAAAAACGGCGTGACACGCAGCGAGCGTGGCGGCCATCTTCAGCCTCGGGGCACGTCAGAGGAGCAGGTTCGGGCAGAAGAGCGTTGCGCAAGCGCGCCCAAGACGGTCCCAGGTAACTCCCATCTGACGGGCGAGGCGTCGCCGTCGTCGCCGGAAGTTTGGCGTTTCTGTGCCGCGGGAGAGGAGGCGGCGGCGGCAGCGGCAGCGGCAGAGGCAGAAGCAGCTGAGTGTCTCCCGATACCCGGATGTGAGGCGGTCTGCTGGCTCGCGTCGGACCCTCGGCCGGGAGCGAGGAAGGTAGGCGAGCGTCCCGCCCGCCCCGCCGCCTCTGTCGTCCTCGTCTCCCTGTGGCCAGCCCCTCCGGAGAGCCGGACGCCTCTCCCCTTTCCCGTGCCACCCTCTGGGTCGCGTCGCCTCGCACGCCTTTCCTCCTCCTAGGGTCCCGGCTTCGGGCGCCCCCGGGAGGGAGTGGGCGGTTCCGGGACGCGGTCGCCGGAGGCTGGCAGCCAACCTGCGCGGCTCGGCTGCCTGGCCGCCGCATCACCTGCCGCGCGCGGCCCGCTGGGAGGTCGGAGGTATTGAGGGGTCGTGGCCAGGGTCTCGCCGGGGCTTCTGGAGCCCCGTGGCGGCGTGCAGCCATTGCGGCGGCCGGGGCGGTGCCGGCCCGCAGGTAGCCGGGCCTCGTCCCGGTCTTCTCCCCCGAAGCCGCTGCTCCAGCCCCGGCGGAGCTGCGGTCCTGCGGCTCGCTCTGCTGCCCGCCGCCCACCCGCTGACCCGACGTGAATCCCGAGGCCTCTGCAGTCTGCGGGCTGGGCTGTGGGGATCCCAGCTTCACGATCCTTAGCCTGGGAGGGGAGCGGTGGCCTGGGTCCAAGGTCAGAGAGGGATTCTGGTTGGATCCGAGGATCTGGGCGCAGGCCAGGCTGCTCTGGAGTAGAAATTGGGTTTGTTGAGGGCCATCGCGAAGTTGGTAGAGATAGATGCAAGCAGAAGGGAGTTGAGTCCTCGATTTTGATTCCTGTTCATAAGATTATTTTACAACGGGGGGGATGTTTTCCTCGGGCAGAATGGGAGAGATAGCTAGTCCAAAAACTGGAGAACACTCCCTCTCCCACACCCTCAAGCTTCCCCTCCTCCATCCCCAATTTTTTTAATTGAAAACCCACTTCATACAGTAAGGCTTCTCTGGTGGCTCAGATGCTAAAGAATCTGCCTGCAGTGCAGGAGACCCAGGTTCGATACCCGGGTTGGGAAGATCACCTGGAGAAGGGAATGGCTACCCACTCCAGTATTCTTGCCTGGAGAATCCCATGGACAGAGGAGCCTGGCAGGCTGCAGCCCATGGGGTCGCAGAGTCGGACACGACCGAGTGAGTAACACACGCACAGTATTTTCCAGGAGAAGGGGCGGGGAAGGAGGAAGGAGTAAGCCTTGAGGTTTGAAAAGTACTGTGAACCTTGTTTTCCGGTAGCCTTTGGATAGCTGAAAAGGGATTCTTTCTGCAGGAAGTAATTGCAGCACAGAGTATTTAGATAGTATTATCGAATGCCGTTTCAGTAAATAGCCTTTGCAGGAACCAACAAAAGAATGCTGCTTAGTAGAACAGTAGGATGTGGGTGTACTTTGTTTTCTTCCCACCTCAACATTTTTTTAAAAGCTGGGTAAATCACGAGTTCAGTTTAAAATATTTTGAATGCCGTGAATTATGCTATATTCAGCGACTTCTGATCAGGTCTTTAGTTTGCCCGGCACCAGCGGCAGTGGAACTGTGTTTAATTTGAAAAACTTAAAAAAAAAAAAAAAAAAAANGTGACAGCTCTGGGAGATGGTGAAGGACATGGAAGCCTGGCTTGCTGCAGTCCTTGGAGTCACAAAGAGTTGGACACGACTGAGTGACTGAACAACAACAAATGTAGGGCTGTTGATGACCTCCAAGAGGACTTATGTGGAGACACACCTCCTAGGACTGCTGCTGCCCTGCCCCACCCCCATGGCAGACCACCATTGACCCACACCTCTGCAGCAGACCCTCAAACACTCACGGGCAGGCTCTGTCTCCTGTGGGGTCACTGCTCCTTTCCCCTGGGTCCTGTTGAGCACAAGATTTTTTTTGTGTGTGCCCTCCAGGACTCTCTGTTTTCCCCAGTCCTATGGCTCAGAGGTTAAAGCGTCTGCCTCCAATGCGGGAGACCTGGGTTCAATCCCTGGGTCGGGAAGATCCCCTGGAGAAGGAAATGGCAACCCACTCCAGTATTCTCTCNTGTGCCCTCCAGGACTCTCTGTTTTCCCCAGTCCTATGGCTCAGAGGTTAAAGCGTCTGCCTCCAATGCGCGAGACCTGGGTTCAATCCCTGGGTCGGGAAGATCCCCTGGAGAAGGAAATGGCAACCCACTCCAGTATTCTCTCCTGGAGAATCCCATGGACGGAGGAGCCTGGTAGGCTACAGTCCACGGGGTCGCAAAGAGTCGGACACGACTGAGCGACTTCACCTCATGGAAGCTCTGTAATCAAATCCTGCTGGCCTTCCAGGTCAGATTCCCCGTGGATTCCCAGTCCCTTGGCTGGATCTTTAGGCTTGGAAACCTAATTTGAGGCCTCGAACCTTCACAACAGTGCGAGAACTTCTTTGGTATTATTGTTCTCCAGTTTGTGAGTTGCTGGCAGGCATAGAGTTTGATTTTATTGTAACTGTGCCCCTCCGACTGTCTTGTGGCTTCTCCTTGGTTCTTGGATGTAGGGCATCTTTTTTCAGTGGGTTCCAGTGCCTTCCTCTCAGTGGTGGTTTAACAGGTGGCTGCAAGTTCTGTGCTCTGGCAGGAGAAGAAGAGCACACGTCCTTGTACTCTGCCATCTTGCACCAGTCCTTTCGTTGTAGTTTTGCTTTACATTTCTCTAATAATTAGCCATGTTGAACATCTTTTCATGTGCCTCTTGGCCACCTGTATGTCTTTTTTGGAGAAATGTCTGTTTGGGCCTCCTGCCCATTTTTTGATTGGGTGGTTTGCTTTGATGATATTAAGCCTTAGGAGCTCTTTGTAAATTTTGTAGAACAATCCCTTGTCAGTCACATCATTTGCAAATATTTTCTCCCAATCTGTGGTTTTGTCTTTTCATTTTATTTATAGTTTCTTTTGCTGTGCAAAACCCTTTAAGTAGGTCCAATTTGTTTATACATTCTTTTTCATCTTCTTTTCCATTATCACAGGATATTGAATATAGTTCCCTGTGCTATACAGTAGGGTCTTATTTATCCATTATATATGTGACAGTTTCCATCTGCTAAACTCAAACTCTCAATCCACTCTTCTTCCACCACTGTCCCCCTTGGCAATCACCAGTCTATTCTCTATGTCTGTGATTCCGTTTCATATATAAGTTCATTTGTGTTATATTTTAGATTCCGCTTAAAAGTAGTATCTTATGATACTTGTTTTTATCTTTTCTACTTATTTCACTCAGTATGATAATCTCTAGTTACATCCCTGTTGCGGCAAGGGGCATAATTTCGTTCTTTTTATGGCTGATTAGTGTATTCCATTGTATATATGCACCACATTTTCTTATTCCATTCATTTGTTGATGGGCATTTATGTTATTTCCATGTCCTGTGAATTGTGAATGGTGTTGTGAATGGTGTTGCTATCCACTTAGGAGTACATATATCTTTTTGAATTATAGTTTTGTCTGTATAGATGCCCAGGATTGCAATTGCTGGATCATATGAGTGAGTGAGTGAGTGAAGTCACTCAGTCGTGTCCGACTCTTTGCGACTCTGTGGAATGTAGCCCACCAGGCTTCTCCGTCCATGGGATTCTCCAGGCAGGAATACTGGAGTGGGTTGCCATTTCCTTCTCCAGGGGATCTTCCTGGCCCAGGAATCGAACCCAGGTCTCCCACATTGCAGGCACACGCTTTAACCTCTGAGCCAATCATATATAGTAATTCTATTTTAACTTTTCTGAGGAACCTCCATACTGTTTTCCACGGTGGCTGCAGCAACGTACATTCCCACCAACAGGGTAGGAGGATTCGCTTTTCTCCACACTCTCCGGCATTATTATATGAAGCCTTTTAAAAGAAAATTGACTGTATATTTATTTTTGGCTGTGCTGGGTATTCGTTGCTATGCATGGGCTTTCTCCAGTTGCATCAAGTGGGGGCTTTCTGTTGTGGTGTCTTGTTTTGTGGCAGAGCACTGGCTTTAGGGTACCGAGGTTTCAGTAGTTCCAGCACTTGAGGTCAGGCACTGTGGTTGTGGCATGTGGCCTCTAGCGTGTGTGAGCTTCAGTAGTTGTGGCACATGGGCTTCATTGCTCTGTGGTGTGTGAAATGTTCCCAGAGCAGGATTTGAACCCGTGTCCTTTGCATCAGCAGGCAAGTTCTTAACCACTGGACCATCAGGGAAGTCCCGGTAGACTTTATTAATGATGGCCATTCTGACTGGCATGTGGTGGTACCTCATTTGATTTGTGTTTCTCTAATCATGGGGTCGCAAAGAGTCGGACATGACTGAGCGACTGAACTGAACTGAATAATTAGTGATACTGAGCATCTGTTTTACCGAAAGTTTTCACTTTCGTCTCAGATTCAAAGAATTTGTTAACAAAATAAGCTATTTGTTTTATACAAATAATATAAATATTTATTAGAGAATTATCTAGCTTACTTTCAATATACTAACATTAAAAGAAAAGAGAATTAGAAACAGCAGAGGATACATCAACAAATTGGATTTTCACCAACATCCAGACTCAAACAGTGCTGGGAAGTCCTGTGTCACAGCACATATGGAGTCCCAAGTGGGCAAAGGTCCCAAGTAGCGTGTCCACTCCATGGGTGAGACTTAAAAAATTGCAGTTTGTGGTTCACACTTGAAATCCTTGGATGCAAACTGATGTCATCATCAATCTGCATAAAAGTAGAAGAGCTGGCCAGGAGAAACAGGACCAGACATTAGACCATGGTGTTAGTGTTTCTATGAAGAATTTGGGCTCATAAAAGATAAATAACATTACCTGAAAACATCTGACTATCTGAAGGTCTGTTTTGTCCCTTTTTCCCGGAGCATAGCGTGAGCGCTTGCTTTCTGATAGCCACCCTGAATTCCTTTCAGGGAATGTTGAAGGTCGGCAGTGGCCCTGATTTAATCTTTGCAGAGGCAGTCTGCTAGTGCCAGTTTCCAGTCAGCAGGGCCCCTTCTTAGCCACAGAAGTGACTATGCTTTGGGGGCATTTCATGGCCATTGTGTCCCATGGTGCTAGAAAGGCTCGTTCCCAGGTCTAGAGAGGATTTCACTGATAGGCCAGTCAGTGTGCTGTCACTGGACTAGGCCCCATGAATACCAAAAAGTCTCCAGGCCATACCTATCTTATTAGCCTCTTGAACCAGGAAAATATTCTCTTGTTGCTTCTTCCCATTTCTGAAGTTACATTATTAAAACCATTGATTTCATAGGGAACTAAATATATCCTTTTATCAGTAGCTCAGTCATATACTTGGTAATGTGAGAGACAACAATTTTCTGGAACAAGTGACATAGAACATAATATCAGTTCAGTTCAGTTCAGTTGCTCAGTCGTGTCCGACTCTTTGCAACCCCATGAATCACAGCACGCCAGGCCTCCCTGTGCATCACCAACTCCCGGAGTTCACGCAAACTCACGTCCATCAAGTCGGTGATGCCATCCAGCCACCTCATTCTCTGTCGTCCCCTTTTCCTCCTGCCTTCAATCCTTTCCAGCATCAGGGTCTTTTC
>SJYX01009253.1:6296-21251 GCA_006410675.1 Oreotragus oreotragus | reverse complement strand
TTTTTTTTCAGCAGCATTTGCTCACTTCCGGTCTCTTTATCACATTTTGGTAATGCTCAAAATATTTCAAACTTTCTCTGTATTATCTTATTTGTTATGGTCATCCGTGATCAGTGATCTTTGATCTTATTATCAGGAAAAGATTATGACTTGCTGAAGACTCAGATGGTGGTTATCACTTCTTAGCAATAGTTTTGCACACATAGCAGAATACAGTATAACGGAAATGTAACTTTTATATTCACTGGGAAACCAAAAGTATTGGATGATTCACTTTATTTCAGTATATTCTTTATTGCAGAGGTCTCGAACTGAATCTACAGTATCTCCAAGGTATGCCTGTAAAATGTGAACAAACAAACCTGGTTTGTATTTTTTCGATATTAGGGGAAATGTTAGGAGTGAGTCAACAATAGGAAAAAATACATTAATGAAATCCACTATCATAAAAGATTAGGAAAATAGAAATGTATGTATATAATTCTAAATTATAAAAGAAGTATACGTTATATACTTATATGATTGTATGTATATAATTTTACATATATACATACATATATAATGTATATTTCTTTTTTCGTATCTGTATGTATATATACAGTAAGGGCTTCCCAGTTGGCATTAGTGGTAAAGAATCCGCCTGCCAGTGTAGGAGATGAGAGAGATGTGGGTTCGATGCCTGGGTCTGGAAGATCCCCTGGAGGAGGAAATGGCAATCCGCTCCAGTATAGCTCCAGTATTCTTGCCTGGAACATTCCACGGACAGAAGAGCCTGGTGGGCTACAGTCCATGGGGTCACAAATAGGCGGACACATCTGTGCAACTAAGCAACTGAGCACACACACACACACGCGCACGCACACAGCAACCGTCTGTTCTCAACAGAAGGTGCATTGTGAACCCCCCAGGGGCCGCCTAAACCTGTGTGTGATGCCGATGATGTTTTTTCCTGCTCATGTGCGCGTGAAGTTGCTCAGTCATGTCTGACTCTTTGTGACCCTATGGACTGTAGCCCGCCAGGCTCCTCTGTCCGTGGAAAATCCTCCAGGCCAGAATCAGTCGATGAGTGGGCCTTATTCTAGTGTTTCACCATTAAGTGTGACAGTTTCTGTTAGGCTTCCCTGGTGACCAGATGACAAAAAATCTGACTGCAATGCAGGAGACCCCGGTTCGAGCCCTGGGTTGGGAAGAGCCCCTGGAGAAGGGAAAGGCTACCCACTCCAGTATTCTGGCATGGAGAATTCCATGGACTGCATGGGGTTGCAAAGAGTCAAACACGAATGAGCAACTTTCACTTTCACTGTTATTCAGTATCCTGGTAATCTCAGTAGTAGAAGACAAAAAGAGAGATAAAATTTTTTTTTAGAAAGAGACAAAGCATCTCACATTTATAGACAGTACTATAACCTACCTAGGAACTCCAAGAACATCCATTTTCCAGCTATATACCAATAAGGGGACTATTGCATTATGAATCTGACAGTGATGATACAAAGTACAGTGAGGTCTGAGCGATATTTGGATACAAGATTAAAAGATGCATTTTTAAATGGAGGAGGAGGCAAAGAGGCAAATAGGAAGTGGAAGATTCAGGAATATTCAGGGCTTCCATCATAGAGAGTTGAGTGGAAACTGTAGCATTAGCTTGGATGAGGGATGGACAATACACATCAGGTTTGGGTGCAGACAGGCTGACCAGTTCTAGACGGAGATGCCTTTGCCAACCAGTGGCCAGAGGAGTTAGGCGGTGGGGGACCGATGGTGGGGTTTAAAGTTCAGGCTCTTCTCTCTCTAGCGCTGTGACCTAGGCACTTTAATCCCTCTGAGTCCTTTCCTCAGCTGAAGAACAGGGATACCAAACCCTCCCTTCCAGACTCTCAGGTAAAAGCATGACCAGAGAAGCATGTTGGTGGCCGTTAAGCACACGGGCACGCACGCACAGAGCGGGGCTGGAGAAGCCCTGTGCGCTCCAGCTAAAGCCTTCAGCCTCGTGAAGACAAAGTATGTCAATAACATCAACCCTTCCTGTACTTTGTTAACGTTTGGCCTTCTTGGATGAGAGTTAGAAGATAGAACACAATAATGAAAAATCAAAATGACTTTACAGTCAAGTTTTTAACAAAATCTATATTTTCTTATTAAAAAAAAAAAACAAATTGACTCGAAGTGTCCTTCAGAAATCAATACGCTGCATTTACAGAGATACTTTAGGGAAAAGGAACAGTAGCTTTTTTAGGATCAATAGTAAATGATTTGATTCTCACCCAAACAATGAGGACATCCAAGTTAACTCTTGGGAGGTGGGAAAAAGTTGTCCTCAAAACCCAGGTTTGCCCAAGTCCTGTTCATCCTCAAGGTCCAGTGTCCTCGTCACCCTAAGTTAGAACAGCGTCATATTTAAGAGCTCATGACTTTTTAAGGGTATCAGGAAGTAATGGGTTCATGCTCCACCTTTATCACTTTTTAGCTTTGTAATCTGCAGCAAGTCATTCAGCTTCTTTAAGCCTTGATTTCCTAATCTGTTAAATGGGAATAATACAATATTTGCAGAGCAGAAATAGACATACAGCCTTGGAGAATGGAGGTGTGGACACAGCAGGGACGTGGAGGGTGGGACAAATTGGGAGATTAGGATTGACATATCTACACTGCTATGTAAAACAGACAGCTAAGTGGGAACCTACTGTATAGACAGGGAGCTCAGCTCGGTGCTCAGTAATGACCTAGAGAGGTGTGATGTGGGGGAGGGAGGCTCAAGAGGGAGAAGATAGATATACACACACACAGCTGATTCATTTCATTGTAAGAAACTAACACAGCATTGTAAAGCAGTTCAGTTCAGTTCAGTCACTCAGTCGTGTCCGACTCTTTGAGACCCCACAAACTGCAGTATGCCAGACCTCCCTATCCATCAACAACTCCCAGAGTCTACCCAAATCCATGTCCATTGAGTTGGTGATGTCATCCAACCATCTCATCCTCTGTCGTCCCCTTCTCCTTCTGCCTTCAATCTTTCCCAGAATCAGGATCTTTTCAAATGAGTCAGCTCTACGCATCAGGTGGCCAAAGTATTGGAGTTTCAGCTTCAACATCAGTCCCTCCAATGAATATTCAGGACTGATGTCCTTTAGGATGGACTGGCTGGATCTCCTTGCAGTCCAAGGGACTCTCACAAGTCTTCTCCAACACCACAGTTCAAAAGCATCAATTCTTTGGCTCTCAGCTTTCTTTATAATCCATTGTAAAGCAACTATACTCCAATAAAAAAATAACAAAACAAAATATCATAGCAACCTCGGTTATGGTTAGGATTTTGTTTTTAAATCCATGTATCTTAGATCAGACTTCCCATCTTAGACTCTCAGATGGAGAGTGTGCACAGGAAGTTTTAGAGTGTGCTACCCACAGTCAGCACTGATGGGGTGCTGAGGGATGAAGGGCTGGACGGGAGATGTGCTGCACCAGGATGCCGCCACAGCAGAAGCCTGTTGATTCCCTGGGGGGCTCTGGAGCTGGGACAGCCCTTTAAGGTGGTTTGGAACTGGGGCAAAGGGCTGGTCCTCCGTAGCCTGTGTGCAGGGCTTCCCTGGTGGCTCAGGAGTAAAGAATCCACTGGTCAGTGATGGACACTTGGGTTCAATCCCTGGGTCAGGAAGATCCCCTGGAGAAGGAGATGCAACCCACTCCACTATTCTTGCCTGGGAAATCTCATGGACAAAGGAGCCCAGTGGGCTACAGTCCATGAGGCTGAAAAAGAATTGGACCTGACTTAGTGACTAAACAGAAAGAACAAAGCCCGCATCCCCCAGCCCCTGGGTGTAGGCTGCCTTCAGGAGGGAGAGTAGCCCAAAGCGAGGCAGGGCTCTCTAGCTGACGACAGCTCCTGCGAGCTACACGTGTGTCAACGCTAGCTAGGGGCTGGAGAAACAGATCTGAAAAGATTTCCCCTTGCTATATGGTCGGTTCTCATTGGTTATCTATTTTATACCCAATATCATATACATTATATATGTATACAAGGAAGGAAATAGCAACCTACTTCGGTATTCTTGCCTGGAAATCCCACGAGCAGAGAAGCCCTGGGGGGTGTTAAAGAGTCAGACATGACTGAGCAAGCCCGAAGATTATGTCAATAGTGTATTTGTGTCAGTCCTTATCTCCTAACTCATCTCACCCACCCTTCCCCACTTGATGTCTGCTCGCTACATTGTCTCACCATTTCTGCTTTGCAAATGAGATCAGTACAATTTTTCACATATATGTTCACAGTGTTGTTGTTGCATTGCTCGGTCATGTACAACTCTCTGCAATCCTGTGGACTGCAGCATATCAGACTACTCTGTCCTTCACTATCTTCCAGAGCTTGCTCAAACTCAGGACCATTGAGTCAATGATGCAATCCAACCATCTCATCTTCTGTTGTCCCCTTCTCCTTCTGCCTTCAATCGTTCCCAGCATCAGGGTCTTTTCGAATGAGTCGGCCCTTCTCATCTGATGGACAAAGTATTGGAGCTTCAGCTTCAACATCAGTCCTACCAATGAGTATTCAAGGTTGATTTCCTTTAGGGTTGACTGGTTTAATCTCCTTGCAGTCCAAGGGACTCTCAANTCTGTTGTCCCCTTCTCCTTCTGCCTTCAATCGTTCCCAGCATCAGGGTCTTTTCGAATGAGTCGGCCCTTCTCATCTGATGGACAAAGTATTGGAGCTTCAGCTTCAACATCAGTCCTACCAATGAGTATTCAAGGTTGATTTCCTTTAGGGTTGACTGGTTTAATCTCCTTGCAGTCCAAGGGACTCTCAAGAGTCTTCTCCAGCACTAGAGTTGGAAAGCATCAGTGCTCAGCCTTCTGTATGGTCCAGCTCTCACATCTACACATGACTACTCATAAAACCATAGCTTTGACTATATGAACCTTTGTCAGCAAAGTGATGCAGAAGATATTAAGAAGAGGTGGCAAGAATATACAGAAGAACTATCCCATGTTAATATATGATGTTTGTTTTTCTCTTTCTGACTTACTTCATTCTGTATGACAATCACTGCTGTATGGCAGAAACTAAGAGAACTTTCTAAAGCAGCTATACTACGGTAAAAATTAAATAAAACTGAGGAACTGGCAGAATGATTCTAAAAGGGGATTTGAGAGGTGCATGACAACATCCACTATAAAATACAAAGGAAGCCACTCTCTAGACTCTAAACGACACAAAGGTAACCACCTTCTTTGCTGTTTGCTGCCCCTTCTGATGCTAGTTCCAGGCATACAGTATGTGCTTGATGCATGTTAGCTGAACACAGAGAAGAAGCGTAGTGTGTTAGTTATTATTATGATTAATAGGGGCTTCCCAGGGGGTCTAGTGGGAAAGAATCTGCCTGCCAATGCAGGAGACACAATAGATTCAGGTTCGATTCCTGGATCATCCTTCTTTGCTGTTTGCTGCCCCTTCTGATGCTAGTTCCAGGCATACAGTATGTGCTTGATGCATGTTAGCTGAACACAGAGAAGAAGCGTAGTGTGTTAGTTATTATTATGATTAATAGGGGCTTCCCAGGGGGTCTAGTGGGAAAGAATCTGCCTGCCAATGCAGGAGACACAATAGATTCAGGTTCGATTCCTGGATCAGGAAGATCCCCCGGAGAAGGAAATGGCAATCCACTCCAGCATTCTAGCCTGGAGAATCCCATGGACAGAAGAGCCTGGCAGGCTCCATGGGGTCACAAAGAGTTGGACATAGCCGAACAACTGAGTGCAGCACAGCAGCATGATTAATGAAACTTCCCTGACACTTCCTAAAGGAACGTATCTTGTACCCTCTTTACTTCAGTCTTGTCTTTCCTATTCCCTGTTTCTATTCTACCTTGCTACTTCACCATTTTAGTCCAATTATTAAATCCCACACCACTCCACAAAACATAAGCTAACCCCTTAATTTTATCTCCTCACATAGTATCTGTAACTCTTCAGCTGAAACCTAGAAAAAATAAGGATCTTAAGAGTATTATTGTCAGGAAGAATCCAGACTTACAATCCCATCCTCCTAGGAAGGTTGGGGGAGATGACACTGGTGTCTGCATAAAAGAACTTAGGGGTGAAAGCATTGGCCAAGAGTGGAAGCATTTTCTCATGAGATCATCCCCTACCCTGCCTCTCACAAACACCAAGAGGGTAACTTCCCATTGTCAGTTCAGTCGCTCAGTCGTGTCCGACTCTTTGCGACCCCATGAATCACAGCATGCCAGGCCTCCCTGTCCATCACCAGCTTCCGGAGTTCACCCAAACTCATGTCTATTAAGTCGGTGATGCCACCCAACCATCTCATCCTCTGTTGTCCCCCTCTCCTCATTATACCCTGAATATTCATTGGAAGGACTGATGCTGAAGCTGAAGCTCCAACACTTTAGCCACCTGATGCGAAGAGCCCACTCATGGAACAGACTTCGATGGTGGGAAAGATTGAAGACAAAAGGCAGAGGATGAGATGGTTAGATAGCATCTCTGACTCAACAGACACGTGTTTAAGCAAATTCTGGTAGATAGTAAAGGACAGGGGAGCCCGACGTGCTGCAGTCCACGGGGTTGCAAAGAGTCAGACATGACTTGGTGGCTGAGCAGCAACAACATACCCCATACTCCCACAGCAGCCTGAGCTACTGCTTCCAACACTCGCCACCCTGGGATTTACTCTCTTACTAGGGCTCCCGCTACGTGTTGCGTGAGACCTGGGACCGTGGGATGCCATACTTGAGACTAAGCAAGGATACGTACATATAACTCCACCAATCATTTACAACAAGCATCTTTTCTGATCAGCCGGGCCAGTCCAGTCCTGAATGCTCAGCATCCCAGCCATAGCTGCTGTCAAGAATTCTGAAAGTCACTTTCCTTTGCCTTCAGGGCTTAGTGCAGGGCTGACAAATGACAGGTGGTTCTAACAGCTTGCAATGTGTGCCCAAAATCTATGTGTTGAAACCTTAACCCCTGCAACTTCAGAATGTGACTGCACCTGGAGACAGGGTCTTTAAAAAGATGATTAGGTAAAAATGAGGCCTTTATCGTGGGTCCTTACCCAAACTGGCTGCTGTCCTTAGAAGAAGAGGAACTTTGGACCCAAAAGGAGACAGCGGGGTGACTGAATGAGGACATAGAGAGAAGGTAGCCATCTGTAAGTTTCGGAGAAAGGCTCCAGAAGAACCAAGCCTGCCAACACTCCGATCCTGGACTTTCAGCCCTCGCAACTGTGAGAGACTAAATTTCTGTTGTTTGAGTCACCCCATCTGTGGTATTTTGTTATGGTGGTTTTAGCAAAGTAATACAGTGCTTAGTACACTTTTATTGATTGATATATGGGTTATTTGGGTCTCAGGAAGTAAAGGGAAGACTTGATTACTTGTGATCTATGTACTGTAGCCTGCCAGGTTCCTCTGTCCATGGAATTCTCCAGACAAGAATACTGGGGTGGGTTGTCATGCCCTCCTCCAGGGGGATCTTCCCGACCCAGGGATTGAACCTGAGTCTCCTGCATCACAGGCAGATTCTTTCCATCTGAGCCACCACGGAAGCCCCAGTTATTTCACACACGTTTCGACAAGTATTTACCAACTCCTGCCATATGCCAGGCCCGGAGCTAGGTCCTGGACAACATCACAAAAAAAAATAAAATGTGGCCACACAACGCTGGTGAATGAACAGCTGCCTGAAAAGAGTAAAGAAGAAATGTAAAACTAGGTGGGCCCAGCTGGAGAGAGAGCTGCCAGCCCAGGGGAAGACTTCAGCCATAGAGGGCTCCTGGGAGCCCAGCTGTCTGATGCTGGCAGGGGCATAAAGACACAGATGATACATTATCCCCAAGGCCAGGTGTGTAGACCCCAGACCATGAGACAGAACTTGGCCTTGCTCAGATGTGTCTTTTCAGATCCTCTGTCTTTGAGCTCCCAGTAACTGATCACCCATGGGGGGATGAGACAATTCGAGCGTTCTGGGTCATTAAGGCTTTAAAAGGGTCATACATCATAGAAGCAACTCTCCACAAATGATCTAGCAAATTGAGTAGAGCGTCCAGTTGACACTGGAAAAACACCAGCAACCAGTTCAGTTGCCTTGGTAACCAGGCCCCTCCCCAGTCTATGATGCTCTCTCTCTCTCTCTCTCTTTTTTAAACCACAAACAATAAAAACAGCTAGACATAAGGGCAACATTTAGCTTAAGTAGCTCCACCTTAGGAAAGGGTCTTGGAAGAGGTGTGGGAGGGGTGTGCAGGGGCAAAGGAAGAGATGGTGAGGAAATAAGCTTGACTGTCAATAACAAGAATGGTATCTGGGTCTGAGTTTCCTTAGGTTCTGCATTGCATTTTTCATTGACAAGGGTTCAGTGAGTATAAACAATTTAAATGTCTGGGAGCCCAGAGCACCCCATCGGATTTATTTCACCACTACCTCTGCAAGAAAGAAAACTCTGGCACCAGGAAAGCTCTTGCCCAAGTCAGGTGTTGGAAAATTGGCATGAGAATGCTTGCTGCATTGAATTAAACCCCTCTTCCCCAGCATCCACCCAAAAGGGCTGAGACCACCAAAGAGAATGAAGGTGGATCTAAGGAGAACCCGAGTTCTCTAAGCTTAGAAAACATGCTTTCTAGATTTGTCTAGAACCTAGAGACCCTCACTATCTCCTGTTTTAGTTCCAATTTTATTTGTTTTTTAACTAATTTATTTATTTTAATTGGAGGCTAATTACTTTACAACATTGAAGTGGCTTTTGCCATACATCGACATGAATCAGCCATCGGTGTACGTGTGTCCCCATCCTGAACCCCCCTCCCACCTCCCTCCCCATCCCATCCCTCAGGGTCATCCCAGTGCACCAGCCCTGAGCACCCTGTCTCATGCATCGAACCTGGACTGGCGATCTATTTCACATATGATAATATACAAGTTTCAGCGCTATTCTCTTGAGTTCCAATTTAAATAATTCTTTCTTCTCTCCTCTTAAACATGAGTCTCATACTTAAGACTCCATCCTTTGAGAGCATCGGATCCTCCAGCAATTTTCTAAAAAAATAACTAAAACTAGAGTAAATGACAGTTTGTGTGTTTCCCCTAAAGATTTTTCTGGTCAAATCTCTTCTCTTTTCAGTCTATCACTGTAATGATTTTTCCCTTATACCTTAATCCAATATTTCTGTTATAAAGTAAATGAACCGGCAATGGACAAGCTCCTGAGCATGTCGAGAAACGATGATGGAGTTGAGCAGAAAACAGCTGGTAGAAAACTTTTACAAGACACAAATGGTATATTTTATCCTACAACGTAGCCACTTCCCTCCACCACCTCCAATGGTTCCAGCCCTCCATCAGACGCCCCACTTCTCACAGTCACTCCATTCATTGCTCATGAATCCAACAGAAGAGTTGAATTTTTTTCAGTTTTTTTTTTTTTTTAACATCCTTGGTCATTGTATCTTATGAAGTCTTATGAACTGGAAAATCTCCCCAACCTCTCCTTTTCTTGAAGTCAAGAAAATAAATAAAACAGTCATGCTTGGGAATGCACCATTAGAAGGATGAAGGTTTTCATTCAGAGGGTCTTGCGAGTGGATCTACAAAGAGGTAAAGCCAGACAAAATCAAACAGCAATGCCAAGTTGCAAAACATTTGTATTCCACTGACCTCAGTAAAAGCTGTTAATAGACACATCCTAATTAAATCACTAAACACTTAATACTTGTAATGAGCTTGGGAAAAGAAGTTCATTGTTTCATCTTGGCATGCAGCTTGAATAAAGTTTTTTTGTTTAATCTGGCTTTACCCATCTCATTAATGTGGGGCATGACAAAACCTCTGTTTAGAGAAATGGTTAGTTAGACTCTAAGAAAGGCAGTGTGATAGTGAGGATACCAGCTTTAAAGTCAAACAGATCAGTGTTCAAGTCTCACTCTATGACTTAGTGTGAGACACTGAAGCCCTCTGAAATGCAGGTACCTTACTGCCATGTGAGAGCAATCATATCCAGCTTGCAGTGTTGTTTGAAGAGTTATAAACAAGATTATACTGCTAAAGTGCCTAACACATCCTCCAAAATGAAAATACAAATTTGAAAAAACTACATGCACCCCAATGTTATCAGCAGAATTACTTACCCTATCTAAGATATGGAAGCAACCTAAGTACCCATCAACAAATGGATAAAGATTTGGTACAAATGTACAATGTCATACTACTCAGCCACAAAACTGAATGAAGTTTTGCCAGTTGCACAACACAGATGGACTTGGAGGGTTTTAGACTAAGTGACATTAAGTCAGATGGAGAAAGACATACTGTATGATACAACAAACTAGCGAACAGAAAAAGAAACAAGAAATACATATGTAAGTAGCAGTAGCAAATAAAGTGCTTAACAGAACTGGACTGAGAAGACTCTCAATAAATTTTAGGAAAGATGATCATAGTAATGGCAAGTGAAGTGGAAGCTGCTCAGTCGTGTCCGAGTCTTTGCAACCCCACGGACTATACAGTCCATGGACTTCTCCAGGCCAGAACACTGGAGGGGGTAGCCTTTCCCTTCTCCAGGGGATCTTCCCAACCCAGGGATCAAATCCGGGTCGCCCGCACTGCAGGCGGGTTCTTTGCCGGCTGAGCCACCAGGGAAACCCGAGTAATGGTGGGCCACTCTTTTGCTGGTGATGCAGATGATGGTAAGGACGAGAATGAGGATGGTGACGCTGGAAAAATAGGACACAAACCAGCTATTATTCATCTGCACAGTCCCACTGAATGGGCTCCTCAACTTGTAGAGTTGAAAAAGTAAAAGCAAGTGCCACCCAGCCACCAGTTCTGAGTCAGAGTCAGGACAGGACAGACCAGAGAGAGAGAATTGATGCTCACACAGAGGAGAACCTCGCCTCCAATAGTTACATCTTCTCGGGGCAACAATCCCTCAGCATGATGCGTTCATAAATCAAGGCATCACTTATGGGGTCTATCCTCAGACCTGTCCACATTACAAAGCCAGCAATCGTGTGCCTGGGTTCTCATCTGTTTCAGCCCAGATGCTTTACAGGAATCTGAATCCATCGGTGATTTCTCAGCTCTCTGAGACAAGGAAGTCTACCTCAATACAATATTGCAAAAATGAATCTTTGACACTTGATTCATATTTGCATGAACAATTGGGAATAGAAATTGTGGCTCTTTGTAAACAAGAGGTTCAGTGGAGGCTGGGGAGATGGAAAACTAAGGGGAGTTTTGCCATGAGGGGTGATGGTAATAAATGTCACCACGTGGGAAATATTCGAGCCCCATTTCCAGAAACTGGAGGCAGTAGCTCAAGGCAGAAAACCACAATAATTATACTGCTCAGAAGCTAACAGCACATATAAATCTGGTGCATTAAGCTCCTGCCCATGGATTCACTCTCCAAATAGCATTTTGGCAGCATCGTTTCTGGGAGCTAGAATCCCGTCTTTCTGTCTAGAGATTTCAGGTAAATTGTGCCCCTGCAAAAGGTAATTACTATCAGACTTTTTACTTGCTTTGCTTGTTTTTTTGTTTAGGCAATATAAGTCCCACCATTTACCTGGTAAATTCCCAGCCACAAGGAAGGAGAAAGTCAGATGGTGTTTGGCTTGGGGTGTCTTTGCTGCCAGTGGCCATTGTGTGCGTGATTTCTCTTTGCTCCATCCCAGACAAGTACCACTTGAACCCGGGCTTATGTCACAAACCTCAGAAAAGCTCTGCTCAGGCACTTTCCAAGTTACTAAACGGGTCTCCTCAGTCACCTGGCTTTAAGACGTCACTGGAGATCATGCCGGCATCCATCTACGAAAATGCATTCAAAATTTGTCACGCTGAAGGAAGGGATTGGCCTGTGTCTGGGAAAAGCTCAGTTTCACAGCGTGAATGCTGGAGAGACAGGAAGGAATCTTAAAGTCACACGCTTCTGAAATACAAAGACAAATGGTAAGCATTCCATTTAGTGGCAGGTTTTACACTTTGGAGTAAATTGAAACTATTGGATTTGGTAGCAATCACAGCTTCCTGGTGGCTCAGGCCTTTAAGAATCTGCCTGCAATGCAGGAGACGTGAGTTTGATCCCCAGGTCAGGAAGATCCCCTGGAGAAGCGAGCAGCAATCCACTCCAGTATTCTTGCCTGGAGAATTCCATGGACAAAGGAGTCTGATGGGCTACAGCCACGGAGTCACAAAGAGTCAGACAGGACTCTCTCTGTGTTGAGACCCAGGACCAAACAGAAGCCAATGGTGTGAAGACACTGCGGGAGGGTCAGATAGAGAAGGTGCTTGGGGCTGGGGCGGGGCAGACCCATCCCTCACCCATCTGATCTGCCCCCCAAGTGATCCCAGTGCCCCTTGCTGCCACCCCACAAGAATGTGAAAACACTCAGAAACGTGAAAGAACATGAGACAGGATAAGTGAGTCCAGGAGGGTAAAGTGCGGAATATGTCACAATTGCATTATTCTGAGGTCATGGCAATATCACAGTTGGTTCAAGATCAAGATCCAAGTTAAACATAAACCAAGACCACCATCTCATAGAGCCCTCTACTCCCACCAGAGTGGCTCTTCCCCAGCTACCCCAAGGTATTTTCTAAGGGACACCTTTGCCAAGCATGTTATTGATATTCAGTCCCTAAGTCATGCCTGACTCTTTGTGACCCCATGGACTGTAGCCCAGCAGGTTTCTTTGTCCATGGGATTCTCCAGGCAAGAACATTGGAGTGGGTTGCCATTTCCTCTTCCAAGGAATCTTCCCAACCCAGGGATCAAACCCAAGTCTCCTGCGTCTCTTGCATTGGCAGGTGGATTCTTTATCACTGAGCCACCAGGGAAGCCTGAATTACAGCGTGCCTCATAATTTCCTTATATTTTAAGGCTGAAAAATATTCTTTTGTATGCAGACACCACACTGTTTTTAACCATTTGTCTGTGGGTGGATGTTTAGTTTGCTTTGAACTTTTGATGACTTTGAACAATACTGCAATGAATAGAGTTGTATAAATATTAGTTCTTGTCCCTGTTTTCGACTGTTCAGGGTATACACTCAAAAGTCTCCATTTTCCTGACTCCTGCCTCCATCTCTCAAATGGTCTTGATGTCAGGCCCAGAGAAGAGTGCCTTCTGGGACTCTGCAAACCCCCCAACGGACCAGGCTGCCACTTCCATTTCTGGAAGTTGTTGCCATTCAGTTGCTCGGTCATGTCCGACACTTCGCGACACCGTGGACTGCAGCAAGCCAGGCTTCAGCCATCTCCTTGAGCTTGCTCAAACTCATGTCCATTCTATGAGTTGGCCTTTCTCAAAAGACCTTGGCTGGGAGGGGCCTGGAATTCTATGCATACATCAACCTGGAAAAGGGTATTTTCCTAAGTTTCCCAAAGTTTCTCTGGCTGCAACTTGCACATAAGGACTCATGTCCTTCCGTGATCCTAACTGGATCTCATCTGGGTCCAAGCTGTGTCTGCTCCCCTCACCCTTGCCCTTTGCTCCAGGGCATCTTTGAAGAGCTGCTTCTTCCTGCCTCTCAGTCCTAGTTCCTTCCAAGGGGCTTCATGGTCTTTCATACAAAGACAAATGAAAACATACCTTCTCAGATAAGACTTTCCCCTCCTAACTAGCATGATGCATCCAGCCCAGGACATTTGTGTTTGAGAAAAATGTTGAACTCCTCCAAACCTTAAAATTCAACATTCAAAAAACTAAGATCACGGCTTCTGGTCCCATCATTTCATGGAAAAATAGATGGCATAAAAGTGGAAACGGTGGCCAGTTTTATTTTGGGGGGCTTCAAAATCACTATGGACAGTGACTGCTGCCATGAAATCAAAAGATGCTTACTCCTTGGAAGGAAAGCTGTGACAAACAAAGACAGTGCTTTTAAAAGCGGAGACATCGCTTGGAAAACAAAGGTCTGTCTAGTCAAAGCTGTGGCTTTTCCAGCAGTCATGTACGGATGTGAGAGTTGGACCATACAGAAGGCTGAGTGCTGAAGGATTGATGCTTTCAAATTGTGGTGCTGGAGAAGACTCTTGAGAGGCCCTTGGACAGCAAGGAGATCAAACCAGTCAATNGTGGCTTTTCCAGCAGTCATGTACGGATGTGAGAGTTGGACCATACAGAAGGCTGAGTGCTGAAGGATTGATGCTTTCAAATTGTGGTGCTGGAGAAGACTCTTGAGAGGCCCTTGGACAGCAAGGAGATCAAACCAGTCAATTCTAAAGGAAATCAACTTTGAATATTCATTGGAAGGACTGATGCTGAAGCTAAAACACTTTGGCCACTTGATTCGAAGAGCTGACTCACTGGGAAAGACCCTGGTGCTGGGAAAGATTGAAGGCAGGAGGAGAAGCAGGTGGCAGGAGATGAGATGGTTGGATGGCATCATTGATTCGATGTATCTCAGTTTGAGCAAACTCTGGGAGATAGTGAAGGACAGAGGAGCATGACCTGCAGTCCATGGGCTTGCAAACAGTCAGACGCAACGAGCAACTGCACAACAACAACTTCCAAACCCTGTGACAATCCAGTGCTGATATCTTACAGAGTAGGGAACACAACCATTCCACAATAATGATTATCACTCAACACTTTCTTAGAACAGTGGAAGTCCCACTCTCTTGTGTAGCTGAAAGTCCTTTACAGACGCCAGCACTGAAGCTTGGATCAAAGGCAGCAAGTGCTTATTGATCAACATTTTCTGATAGGAAAGTCAGGGAGCTTCTGCAGCTCTGCTCGGCTTAGTGATTTCGCCAGGATTATGAAACACCTCAAAAGAATTAGGTTGAAAATGTAAGGATCAAGAAGAGGCAAAAATAATTCTATCCTCTGGGAATTCAGCAGTGTGTTCGGTTTTTGTTGCTGTTTGTTTGTTTGGTTTTTTGCTGTAACAAGTTGCCAAAAATTTCATATCTTACTTAAAAGCACAATTTTTTTTTTTTTTTT
>SJYX01009252.1:265972-318521 GCA_006410675.1 Oreotragus oreotragus | reverse complement strand
AGCCCTGGTCTCAAGGCACAGGGAAAGAAAATCAAGTTCTAACAAAATGGCGGCAGGTCTAAACCAAATGGTGTCCAGACAAAGCAAAATGGCCATCAAAAATCACAACACAGAACACAGAGTTCAAACACACATATAGACTTGGCAGTCCTCATCAGACACTCCCTTAAATACAAGAATACAGTCTCTCAGAAAACCTCCTACAGAGACACAGAACTTCAGATCCAAGTACTAACGTCAAAGATTTCAAAGAGAGGAAAAGAAGCCAGGTTGAAACAAGAAGAGGGAGGAGGCAGGGTGTGGATGGGGGTAGGGTGAGGGGGGCAAAAGGGGTGGCCTTATAGATGTCTGCAGCCACCTACAGAAACCCAGGCGTTATGAGACTTTACTCTGGAGCCTCCAGAGATGGGAGGACTGGAACTCGGCCCTACCAGAAACCAGACCAGACCAGAACCAGAATTCGAGTTCTCTGCCAAGAGGAGGTGATCAGTCTCCAATCCTCAGCAAAGGCGGAGGCCCTTTGACCAGATTCCTATGTCTAGGACCGGGGGACTAGAAAAAAGGGAAAGGATAGGAAGGGTTAAGGAGAGGGAAGAGGAGAGAGGTCAATAAAGTCTCTTGTTTCTTACCGGTTGAGCCACTCTGGCCAGTTGTCTGCATCAGGAGGAGACCAGGGACAAAAAGGTCCCAGTTGCGGCTGCTGGGTCTGGTCCATTGGCAGGCAAGCTGGCCCCTGAGTACTCCGAGTGGTCAGGATGTCAGTCTCAGTGAAGACGAGTCCCCGCCAGAGTCACCATTTGTTGCAGGAAGGGGGACCCCTTCCAGGGCCTGAAACTGGGCTCTTGTCTAACACTCAGAAATGAATNGCCATAAAGATTACAAAGGTGATTGACTACATAGGGGATTATTACATTCTTTTTGGCAACGGGAAATCTTGGTATGGAATTGTGTTTATCAGTCCAGGAGGACAGTGGGTATGTGATCTCCATGGCTACCAGGCACATAGTCCAAAGTTCACTGGGAATGTAAGATGGAATTTCCTTCTTTTTCAAAATGGATTCAGATGTAATAAACCCAAGTATCAAAGAAAGCAAGCAAGAAAGGAACAACCTGAGATTTAGCATGGTAGTTACCTGGGGTGAAATGAGGCTGAGAAATCATATGGAGGGATATGTTTTTATTTATAGCAGGTTATGGACATGGCCCTAGCATTTGGTCTCAGTAAGTTTCACAGGACTTATTACTATTAATAATAACTCTTTTAGAAACCAGAAAAAGCATAAACTCTAACAGATCAGTTATAGAAGAAAGAGCTTCCAAAACAGAAAACGGATTACAGTTTCAACATGAGCAAAAAAGATAAACTCTTAGAAATAAATTTGACAAGAACTATGCTCTCCTAGCATCTATGAGATTAGGGTTTACAAGTAAGCTTTAGAAGTGATGCCATTTCTCTGGGTTCTGCATCCTCATCTAAGAGAACCAGGTTAAACAATTTTCACAGGATCTCTTTCAGCTTTAATATGTCATGTCTATAGAATTTTTCCTGTTCAATGTTTTCAGTGAACTTGACTGTGACACAAGCATTTCCATGATCTTTCACTGCCTTCTGTAAATATCTTTTGAGTAATTGACCAGAACATGAAAAGCAAAAAACATTGCTTTTCAAACATGTTAAGAACAGAGAGAAGAGTTGTTTGCCCTCTATCCTTGGATCTCTCTATTTTACTTGGGGAAAATAAAGGTCTAAGTGCCTGGAGTCTGAGATCTTTCCTGATGGACAGTATAATTTGTGGTGCTACATTCCTTCTGGCTTTATATGAACAACTTCTGAAATTATAATGGAAAGTGGTTGATGTGTAACAGAGAAAAAAATATATTTAGATCAAAAGAATTATGTTTAATATACTGTTTTGCTGGTTAGGAGCTATTTGACCTACTGTAAGTCAGTTAACTATCAAACAACAGATACCTGGTCTATAAAGTGAGATAATTATACAATATTTGCAGGGTTGGTATGAAACTGAAAGAAATAATATGATACCACTTTATAAAATGTAAAGTTTTATACTCTGAAATCTGTTTTACTGGTAGATTATAAAATGTCTGCTTTTAAGTGTTGGGAAATCTGGATAGTTACATATAATCAATGAAATTAGAACACTCCTTCACTCCCTACACAAAAATATACTCAAAATAGCTTAAAGACTTAAACAAAAGACATGACATTATAAAACTCCTTGAAGAGAGCATAGACAAAACATTCTTAGCCATAAATTGTAGCAATATTTCCTTATATCAGTCTCCCAAGGCAAAAGAAATACAAACAAAAATAAACAAATGGGACCTAATCAAACTTAAAAGCTTTTGCACAGCAAAGGAAACCACCAACAGAAATGAAAAGACAGCCTATATAAAGGGAAAAAATATTTGCAAACAATGCGATCAACAGGGATTAATTTCGAAACTATACCAACAGTTCATAAAACTCAATAACAAACAACCCACCCAATCAAAAATGAGCAAACCTAAATAGACATTTCTTCAAAGAAGACATACAGATGGGCTAAAAGGTATGAAAAAGATGCTCAGCATCACTAATTATTAGAGAAATGCAAATCAAAACCACAATGGGATATCAACTCATACCAGTCAGAATAGCTACCATCAAAAAAGTCTACAAATAAAATAAATGCTAGAGTGGAAACAGAGAAAAGGGAACTTTCCTATTTATATAGGAATATAAACTATTCCTATATTTGATGGGAATGCAAATTAATACAGTACTATGGCAAATAGTGTGGAGGTTTCTTAAACAAAAACGGAGCTACCTTGCAATCCAGCAATCTCAGTTCAGTTCAGTCACTCAGTCATGTCCGACTCTTTGTGACCCCATGAACGGAAGCACTCCAGGCCTCCCTATCCATCAACAACTCCTGGAGTCCACCCAAACCCATGTCCATTGAGTCAGTGATGCCATCCAACTATCTCATCCTCTGTCGTCCCCTTCTCTTCCTCCCCTCAATCTTTCCCAGCATCAGAGTCTTTCCCAATGAGTCACCTCTTCGCATCAG
Organism: Oreotragus oreotragus; assembly: GCA_006410675.1. Taxonomy (NCBI): domain Eukaryota; kingdom Metazoa; phylum Chordata; class Mammalia; order Artiodactyla; family Bovidae; genus Oreotragus; species Oreotragus oreotragus. The sequence goes on along the minus strand of SJYX01009252.1, from coordinate 315,447 downwards.
GTGGCCAAAGTATTGGAGGTTCAGCTTCAACATCAGTCCTTCCAATGAACACCCAGGACTGCTCTCCTTTAGGATGGACTGGTTGGATCGCCTTGCAGTCCAAGGGACTCTCGAGAGTCTTCTCCAACACCACAGTTCAAAAGCATCAATTCTTCTGTGCTCAGCTTTCTTTATAATCCAACTCTCACATCCACACATGACCGCTGGAAAAACCATAATTGACTAGACGGACCTTTGTTGGCAAAGTAATGTCTCTGCTTTTTGATATGCTTCCTGAGCATATATCCAAAAGAGACAAAAGTCCTAATTTGAAAAAGATACATGCATCCCAATGTTCACAGCAGCACTAAATAGGCCAAGACATGGAAGCAACCCAAGCGCCCATCATTAGATGGTTGTTTTAAGAAGACTGAGATATATGTATTTGTATATGTAAATGTATATTTACAGTGGAATATTACTGAACCATAAAAAGAAGGAAATAGTGCCATTTGCAGCACCATGGATGGACCTAAAGAATATCATACTAAGTGAAGTAAATCAGACAGAGAAAAACAAATATTCTATGAAAGCACTTATATATTAAATATAAAAAATAACACAAATGAATCTATTTACAAAACAAAAACAGACTCACAGACATAGAAAACAAACTTAAGTTTACCAACAGGGAAAGGGAGGGTGCCATTTTGTGCCTTTAAATTAGGAGTATGGGGTTAACAGATACGAACTACTATACACAAAATAGATCAGCAACAGTATTTACTATATAACACAGGGAACAATATTCATTATCTTGCAATAACCTATAGTGGAAAATAATCTGAAAAAATATGTGTAACTGAATCACTTTGTTGTATACCTGAAACTAACACCATATTGTAAATTAACTATACTTCAATTAAAAAGGTCTGCTGTTAAGACTTCCTAGGTATGCATTTCTTACTTAAATAAGATGGTATTGTGTATGCAGTCAATGCCAAGCTTCCCCAGTGGCTGAGTGGTAAAGAATCCACCTGCCAATGCAAGAGACGTAGATTGGATCCCTGGGTCAGGAAGATACCCTGGCAAAGAAAATGGCAACTCGTTCCAGTATTCTTGCCTGGGAAATCCTGTGGACAGAGGAGCCTGGTGGGCTACAATCTGTGGGGTCGCAAAGAGTCAGACACGACTTAGCCACCAAACTACAACAATATAGTCAATGTCAGCTTGTCCCTATGGATCCAGAACTGGGTGTCTTGGATTCCAAATTTTCAGACTAAGTCTTAGATTCTTTCCCTCTTTCTTCCTCTTTGCTATTAACTAGATGAGTTTATGAATTAAAATGTCTCTTCTGAATTGTCTTCCAAGATATTTGAAAAAAAGATTGCTGCTTATTTGCAAAGTTATTGCAAAACAGAAAGTCTACCTTTCAATAAAGAATCCTCATATGCCTCAATTTTGCAATGGGGTCAGGACTACAGGGATTAGAGTTCCATCATCATTGCTTGGCATGTTTTCAAACTCAAATGACTCTGGGCATCAGGACCAGGCAGGTAATAACTGACAACCCCCAAGGTGAGACTATTTAACCTTCTTAACTGAAAAACAAAATATACCAGCATAAACTCAATGATAAACGTTAACTGGCACTTTGGTTGGTTGGGAAAAAAGACAATACTGGAGGTGGTATAAAATGAACTCTAAATGTTTGTTTAAAGCCAATCTGATTTTTCAGGAAGGATTATATATCTTGATTTTTATGATATATTTCCTAGTTTAAAATTTTTAAAATCACTGTGCTGACCAATAATGTTTGGTGGGGTGGGGGTGAAAATGTTCTGTGCTGGATTCCAGTGGCCAGTTAATGATTGCTCAGGTTAGAGAGATATGATATTGGGACCCGCAGTAGTAGATATAATGGTCATCTGAGTTAAATTCACCCATTCCAGTCCATTTTAGTTCACTGATTCCTAGAATGACAATGTTCACTCTTGCCATCTCTTGTTTGACCACTTACAATTTGCCTTGATTCATGGACCTGACATTCCAGGTTCCTATGCAATATTACTCTTTACAGCATCAGACCTTGCTTCTATCACCAATCACATCCACAATTGGGTATTTTTGCTTTGGCTCCATCCCTTCATTCTTTCTGGAGTTATGTCTCCACTGATCTCCAGTAGCATATTGGGCACCTACTGACCTGGGGAGTTCCTCTTTCAGTATCCTATCATTTTGCCTTTTCATACTGTTCATGGGGTTCTCAAGGCAAGAATACTGAAGTGGTGTGCCATTTCCTTCTCCAGTGGACCACATTCTGTCAGACCTCTCCACCATGACCCACCCATCTTGGGTGGCCTCAGGGGCATGGCTTAGTTTTATTGAGTTAGACAAGGCTGTGGTCCTTGTGTGATTAGATTGACTAGGTTTCTGTGACTATGGTTTCAGTGTGTCTGCCCTCTGATGCCCTCTTGCAACACATACCATCTTACTTGGGTTTCTCTTACCTTGGAGGTGGGGTATCTCTTCACAGCTGCTCCAGCAAAGCACAGCCACTGCTCCTTACCTTGGACGAGGGGTATCTCCTCACTGCCGCCCCTCCTGACCTTGAACATGGAATAGATCCTCTACTCTCTGCTGTGCCCATGCAGACACTGCTCCTTGGATGTGGGGCTGCTCTTCCCTGCCGCCACCCCTGACATCGGACTGGGGTAGCTCCTCTTGGCCGTTCCTGCGTCGTGGCAGCCTGGCACTCTCAGCCACTGCCCCTGACCATGGACGTGGGGTAACTCCTCTTGCCTGCCGCCCCTCGGGCATGGGGTCCTCCTGGCTTCTGCCCCTGACCTCGGATGTGGGGTAGTACCTCTCGGCCGCGCTAAGTGTGTGGGTCGCAGCTGCCCACTCTAAGAACTTTAGGTATCCCTCAGAAGAAATGGAGTAGCCATCATGGTCAACAAAAGAGTCTGAAATGTAGTATTTGGATGCAGTCTCAAAAACGACAGAATGATCTCCATTCATTTCCAAAGCAAGCCATTCAATATCACAGTTATCCAAGTCTATGCCCCAAATAGTAACGCTGAAGAAGCTGAAGTTGAATGGTTCTATGAAGACCTACAAGACCTTTCAGAACTAACACCCAAAAGAGATGTCCTTTTCATTATAGGGGACTGGAATGCTAAAGTAGCAAGTCAAGAAACACCTGGAGTAACAGGCAAATTTGGCCTTGGAATGCAGAATGAAGCAGGGCAAAGACTAATAGGGTTTTGCCAAGAAAATGCACTGGTCATAGCAAACACCTTCTTCCAGCAACACAAGAGAAGACTCTACACATGGACATCACCAGATGGTCAACACCGAAATCAGATTGATTATATTCTATGTAGCCAAAGATGGAGAAGCTCTATATAGTCAACAAAAACAAGACCAGGAGCTGACTGTGGCTCAGATCATGAACTCCTTATTTCCAAATTCAGACTTAAACTGAAGAAAGTAGGGAAAACTGCTAGACCATTCAGGTATGACCTAAATCAAATCCCTTATGATTATACAGTGGAAGTGAGAAATAGATTTAAGGGNTCAAATAACATCATAAGTGTTATGAGTTATCATTTATAAAATATAAAGATACACATATAAGTAATGCTTCTGAAACTTTAGTGTAGGGAAAAAAGTCCTCTGAGGATGCTGTTAAATACATATTCATCTAGCCACCTTCCCCAAGGACCTTGACTCAGTAAGTCCAACCTGGAGACAGGAAATCTGACTTTTTGCTAAGCACTCCAGGTGATTCTGTTGTCGGTAGTCCATGGACCACACTTCGAGAAACACTGATGCAAAGTATCCTAAGGGCTTCGGTGGTGAACAATCTGCCTGCCAATGCAGGAGACACGGGTTTGATCCCTGGGTCAGGAAGATGCCCTGGAGGAGAAAATGGCATCCCACTCCACAATTCTGGCCTGGGAAATCCCATGGACACAGGAGCTTGGTGGGCTACAGTCCACGAGGTCAGACCACAACTTATCGATTAAACAACAAAAGTATCATAAAATCCAGAAGGAAGATTCCTGTCCAATGTAACTATTACTTGACTCAATAAAAATATATCTTCAGCAATATCTTTCATATTTTTATTATTATTCTAGCAATGGAAACTGTTGTCAGAGTTAGTAAACTGGAAACATGTACTTACTGAGAAACCCAGAAACATTTACTGAGACACCCAGAAAATTTCATCTCATTTTAATCTTTTCATTTCATTTCATTTTAGTCCTTGGGAAAAAAAATTTTTAATATACATTTACTCCCAATTTAATGATAAGGAAACTGAGGCTTAGATTTTGTAGAAACAAATTTCAACTCTCTGGTGCTGACTAGACTGGAATTTGAGAACTTTTGGAGCCTGAGTATAAACCACGGCCTTTCCATTTCACGTGGCTGCCTCCTAGATGGAGCCAGGATTGGCCAGAAGCCAGATTCTGTAGCTGCTCTTGAGGTGTAAAGGCAGCTATTATCAGTCCTGATGAACTTCAATTCACAAATCAATATTTTTCCATTACCGGTTCTGCCTCCAGACATTTTTTGTATTGTATTTGAAACATAGAAAATATTACCTGTATTATAGTTTTTTCTCTTCTCCGAATTGAGCACGTGACCCAAGGCAACTTGTGGGAGGTGGAATGGAGGCTGGGGCTGTCCCTAAGAGAGTTGCCTGCAGTTAAGAGATTCAAAGGAGACTGATGGTGATAATTCTTGAAGTCCTGTGGAAATTCCATTCTACCTTAGAGTGAGAAATGTAAATAAGGAGCTGAATATATATGAATATATACATGTCTTTACTGAAAGCCCACTGGCAAAGATAAAATTAAGCTATCTAAAGGACTTACACTTTTGCCACTCAAGTGTTCTTTGCTTTGTTTTTAAGCTATCAATAAAACAGATGAGAAAGTATCACACAATTTACTGACCAAAGTATACAGAAGCCTTAATAAAAAGAGAGAACTTACCTCTCAAACCTAGTTTATCTTAATATTGTGATTAATAGCTATAATTAAGCAATGTAAAATTCAGAGGTACATGATCATATAGGAAAAAATCATTTTCATATATGAAAATAATAATGCCACTATAATTTAAATTCCAAATAAATCTTTTTATTATAATAGAGGGAAGAAGCATTCCTATTTTTATTTACTCCTAGGTGTCTGCTTGAAGCTAAGTGCTTACAATACATTAACCGAGGAGATTTTAGGAAATGAGACAAAGTAATAAAAAAAAAAATGCAGAAAAACATTTTAAATATAGGGAAAAAAATCCCTTGCACCATCCTATAACTCACTATTCACATACACACACACACAAAACTGTAACAGATGTGCAGCAGAAATTGAAGGAAATTTTTCTTGTGCTAATCTCAGCTAACAGCTGTTATTAAGGCTGACTCTTTAATACTTTTGTCATCATTTGTAAACCAGCTTTTCAAATGTAGAAAGGAGAATTCGCAAATAGGGAGGGAAACTTTAGGAATATAAATTTGTCTGTTTTCAATACTGAAGTTCCTCACCTTTTTAAACTCACAATCAATAATTTTCCATTACCAGCTCTGCCTGCATACGCTTTTATACGGAAGCCTTGAAAATATCACTTCTGTTGTGGTTATTCCTCTTCACTCTATTAACCACATTTCTGAAGGAGATCAGAAAATTCTTGTATTGCAGATAAACTTCAGATGAACGTATCTCAACAAGCAAAGGTTCCAGCGACTCAAACGAAGGGCTCTATCAGTTCAGTTCAGTTCAGTCACTCAGTCGTGTCCGACTCTGTGCGACCCCATAGATGGCAGCCCACCAGGCTCCTCCGTCCCTGGGATTCCCAGGCAAGAACACTGGAGTGGGTTGCCATTTCCTTCTCCAATGCATGAAAGTGAAAAGAGAAAGGGAAGGCTCTCAGTCGTGTCTGACTCAGCGACCCCATGGACTGCAGCCCACCAGGCTCGTCCATCCATGGAATTTTCCAGGCAAGAGTACTGGAGTGGGGTGCCATTGCCTACTCTGAAGGGTTCTATGGGTAGTGATAAATAAGCAGCAGGGGCTTTACAGTCAGAGGGTCCAGATCTAATACCACCCCCTCACCATTCTGTGATGCTAGGTGAATTATTTAAGCTCTTTGAGCCTCTGTTTCCTTCTTTGCAAAATGGGTTAATAAGAGCATCTACCGATATCAAGTAGTCATGTATGGATGTGAGAGTTGGACTGTGAAGAAAGCTGAATGACAAAGAACTGATGCTTTTGAACTGTGGTGTTGAATAAGACTCTTGAGAGTCCCTTGGACTGCAAGGAGATCCAACCAGTCCATTCTGAAGATCAGCCGTGAGATTTCTTTGGAAAGAATGATGCTGAAGCTGAAACTCCAGTACTTTGGCCACCTCATGCGAAGAGTTGACTCATTGGAAAGACTCTGATGCTGGGAGGGATTGAGGGCAGGAGGTGAAGGGGACGACAGAAGATGAGATGGCTGGATGGTGTCACTGACTCGATGGACGTGAGTCTGAGTGAACTCCGGGAGTTGGTGATGGACAGGGAGGCCTGGTGTGCTGCATTTCATGGGGATGCAAAGAGTCGGACACGACTGAGTGACTGAACTGAAGTGATATTGGGGCAAAACATAACATTTTGGGCCTTTAATAAAATCTCTCTTACATTTCCTATCCATCAGAATTCTTTCTCTCTTGTTTTAGCTCTCATAAAACTGAATGTATAGTTATTTTCTCTTCTTAATTCAAAGGTAAATTGGGTGGGGCAAGAATTAGATTTCAGAGACCTCTGGGTCAGTGTTTATTTCTTTTCTTTTATTGTCATAATTGTAAAATGTATTAGTCTTTTTTCTTATATTCAAAGTTAATTTGGGAAACTTCTTCATGGTTAACCAACAATGATATTAAAGCGAAGCAAAACAACTGAATTCTTACAAAGTTACTCTTGACTTAAAATTAGTTATTTCAAATTTCAGTTTTGTATGTTACTGAAATGTTGACTTTTGGAGAGGCATGTATTTTTTTTTTAAACCTTAAAATTTTTTTAATTTGTATTAGAATATAGTTGATTTACAGTGTAGTATTAGTTTCAGGTATACAGCAAAATGAATCAGTTACATATGTGTGTGTGTGTATATATATATATATTTCTACTCTTTCAGATTCTTTTTCATCTTTTTTATTTTTTAAATTATGAAAATATAACACATTTTCAGACTTGGAAAATATAGAATGAAAGCTATGTTCTATATATACAATATATATAATATATTACAATTGTTTGTTTTAGTGGAGAAAAATTAGAAGATTTTCAGTTGAAGTTTCAATATCAAGCTCTCAAAATTAATAGAATGAATGTACAGAGAAGTAGAATACAGTAGACCTGAAAAACATTATGAACCAATATGATATAATTAAAATTTCTAATTCTTTTCCCATATAGGCCAGTACAGAGTACTGAGTAGAGTTCCCTGTGCTATGCAGCAGGTCCTTATTAATCTGCCTATAATGCAAGAGACCTGGGTTTGATCCTGGGGTTGGGAAGATCCCCTGGAGGAAGGCATGGCAATCCACTCCAGTATTCTTGCCTGGAGAATCCCCATGGACAGAAGAGCCTGGTGGACTGCAGTCCACGGGGTCACAAAAAGCCAGATGTGACTGAGTGACTAAGCACAGCACAGCATGCATATCCATATGCTTCATGGCAAATAAAAGGGGAAAAAGTGGAAGAAGTGACAGTTTTTATTTTCTTTGGTTCCAAAACCACTACAGATGGTGACTGCAGCCATGAAATTATAAGACGTCCTTTTGGAAGGAAAAGAGCTATCTATAAACTATCTATAAACTATGCTATCTATAAATCTAGATAGCATACTAAAAAGTAAAGACATCACTTTGCTAACAAAGGTGCGTATAATCAAGCTATGGTTTTTCCAGGAGTCATGTACGAATGTGAGAGCTGGACCATAACAAATGCTGAGTGCCAAAGAATTGATGCTTTCGAATTGTGGTGCTGGAAAAGCCTTGAGAGTCCCTTGGACTGCAAGGAGATCAAACTAGTCAATCCCAAAGGAAATCAGCCATGAATATTCACTGGAAGGACTGATGCTGAAACTGAAGCTGCAATACTTTGGCCACTTGATGCAAAGAGCTGACTCCCTGGGAAAGACCCTGATGCTGGGAAAGACTGAAGGCAGAAAGAGAAGAGGGTGATAGAGAATAAGATGGTTGGACGACATCACCGAATCAGTGAACATGAATTTGAGCAAACTCTGGGACTTGCCTGTGTTGGTAGAGAATCTGCCTGTAATGCAGGAGACCTGGGTTCGATCCCTGGGTTGGGAAGATCCTCAGGAGAAGGGAATGACAACCTACTCCAGTATTCTTGCCTGGAGAATTACATAAACAGAGGAGCCCAGCGGGCTACAGTTTGTGGGCTCACAAAGAGTCAGAGCAACTAACACTCGACTCAGCTCACTCCTGGAGATAGTGGAGGATGGTCCAAGGAGTCACAAAGAGTCAGACATGACTTAGCAACTGAACAACAACAAAGTATGTATATATCAGTCCCGGTCTCCCAATTTACCCCTCCCCTTCTTGTTCCCTGGTAAGCATATATTTTTCTTCTACATCTGGGACTCTACTTTTTCAGAAACAAGTTCATTTGTACTCCTTTTAAAAAGACCCCTTATATAAGAGATGTCATATGTTATTTGTCTTTCTGTGTCTGACACACTTCACTCAGTGTGACAGTCTCTACGTTCATCCATGTTGCTGCAAGTGGCATTTTTTTGTTCTTTTTTATGGCTGAGTAACAGACCGTTGTGTATCTGTACCCCACAGATCAGAAACACAGCTAAGAAATGGGTATGTGTTTCTTAAACATCAGTTGAACTGAAGAGTCTTCTAAGGTCTCACTCACAGAGATTCTGACACCTTGATCTCTCAAGGATAAATCCTAGATACAGACTTTTTTACAGTCTCAGGATGATTTTGTTGAAGAATGATCCCATATGACACTTGGAAAAATGCTTCCTTAAGGTAGTGGTTGTTTCACCGTTTTTCTCTGTTGGAAAGGGCCCAGGGACTATTCAGTTTACACAGATTTCCATAAACAAATGTGCTCACTCAGCCTAGGCTGGTCATAGACAGAGAAGACGACCGTTTTGCACAGTGCTCCTTCCTCCCCGTTGATGGGTGGGAGTGCAGGTGGGGCTCTGACAACTGGCCTCCTTAGACCCACAGCTCCAAATGCTCTCGCACAGAGCGGGGTGCATTATAGGATAGTTTTTCTTTTATTGCTATTTCATTTTAGAAATTCACTGTTATATCATTGCAAGAGTTTAAAATCTTCAGTTATAGGACAGTATGTCAAGTGGCTTTCTTGCTTTCCTGGATTCTGTCAAGAATTCATGTAGGACTTGAAGCCTTCCCAGAATATTAACTAACACAAGGCACTGGAGATGCAGAAAGCAGAGACCTTCAGTCATGGTTCTAGTTATTTCTGGAAAAAGCCAGTTCTGTCTGCTGCTATTTCCCAGGAGGAAATTTCTCTTTTCATTAAACTGGTGCTATCTTTTCTTTATTTCAGACTGAAAGTAACATTTGTATAAAGCAGCAAATGACTTTTATTTTATCATAAACAGAGATGCAGTTCAAATCTGTCAAGAACTGAAGTAATAAATATGCAAACATAATATAACTCTAGAGCAATTTACTTTGTAAATATTCATTTGGGAAATTCTATGCCGTCTTTAGAGAAGGCAATGGCAACCCACTCCAGTACTCTTGCCTGGAAAATCCCATGGACGGAGGAGCCTGGTGGGCTGCGGTCCATGGGGTCGCTGGGGGTCGGACACGACTGAAGCGACTTAGCAGCAGCAGCAGCATGCCATCTTTATTGCCAACAATGAAGAACTATTGCCAGAATTAAAAGATCCATGAATCACTAATTCTTTTCTTTGTCTAGCAGAGTAATAAGGGGGAATGGCTATTCTGATTATTAAGTATAACTTTCTTTACAGAATCTATGACGTTAAAAGATTGCCCAACACTCCATCCTGTAATCACTGGCCAAATCACTGATGTTGAATCTCTCATTAGAAATGGACCACTTTGACATGGAAATTCACAGGTCTTCTTCCTATGTGCCTATGCCAGAACATAGGAACTACGCCAGAAACTTTCCTATGCCAGAAATTTTCATAGAAATGCTAACCCAATTCCAACAACAACCTAGAAGGAAGATTTTATTCCTCATTCTACAGGTAAGGGTGTTAAGGCTCCATAAGGCTAGGTAAGTTTTTCAGAATCACAAAAAGTGGAAGAGCAAGCAGTCCTCAAGTTTGTTTGATTCCTAACTTAATGATTCCTATAGCCATGCTCTGACAGAAAGGTTGCCCTGTGGTACTTTGCAGAAGACTTTTCACTTGAGATTCTGGTGTTGTAATTAACAAGGGCCAACAAGATTTTTATGGTGGATAACTGACAGAGTGGGTGGAAAGTTACACAGCTAGGTAGGACCACAGAACCAAGACAGGACTTCAAATATTCCCCAGCTATCTAGACAGCAGGACATACTCTGGGTTCTGCTTTAGAACAAAAAGCTCCAAAAGCTGTTGTTGTCATCATCTTAATTCAGGTTGCTCATAATTCAAAGTCTCAAGAGACAGATTCCTATTGGTCCAGCTGGAATTACCTGCTCCTTGGCTAGTGGAAGACAGAGATCCTGATTACAGTAGTACCAAGACTGCTTATCCCTGGGAGAAGTAATTCCCTCCAAAAGAAGGGTGCTCTTAGGAAGGTCAAATAGGTGCTAAGATGCCACTTCCCCCCCAAAGTCAACAAAAGTCCATATTCAGTTGTCCTTCAGTACATCAACCTCACATATTACCAAAAATAAACCTTAATTTCTTTTAATAATCTATTATGCAGATTTCATACATGGAGTTTCTCAGGTCTGCCATAAATTTCTTTTAATATTGAGTCATTACCACTGACTCATAAAATCTCTACCAGTAATTCTTACATAATTACTTTATGCAAAAACAGTACTTTAGTTGATCTAAATGACCACTTTTGAGATTCCAAGAGTGTCTATTTAGAATGTGGCAAACTATGCCTCTAATTCACAGTCTTCGTGATTTGTAGAATGTAATGATGTTATATCCCACCTTTGCATGTTCCCATCGTATTTCTTGTCTTTGGCACATCCCAGTCAACTGGAACAGATTGAGGTGACCTACTGATAGTCAAGCAGGATGGAGCCCACCTCCCACCCCCCAGATGGGAACTGGCAAAGAAAGCATTCTGATCCAAATGTATGGGAAAAGGCTTTAGCTTCCAAATGAAACTAGTGGAGCATCATGATGAGAAATCTAAGAGCAGGAGGTACCCTGCCTCTGTAGGTAGATTGAGAGTCAATTTCAGAAAAATTTATCAAGGGTAGTAAAGTCAAAACCTCTTAGCTGTGGTTTAGGGCAAAACTTCAAGTACCACTCATTCATCCTCTAAATGCCTCATCAGTCTGTGAAAAAGGTTCCACAAATACATGCTTGATTGGTGGAAACTCTCCAGACTACCTCCTACTTGACTTACGAATTACTTTAATTTAATTTGATACCTTGGCTTCCTTCACTTGAGCTGTCCTGTCCTGTAATGAGCTCCTGGTTTTGACTTTGATCACATGTCTGCACTCTGTTCTCTGGCTCCCAGGTCACTGTGGCCCTGGACTGGCCCCTAAGCACACTGTGCCCTGGAGCTTGGCTGGGGTTTCCTTCAGCTGGAGGAAAATAAGATGAGAAATTTCAGGGATGCTGGATTATTGGCTGTTCACCCTCAGGGCTAATCCTAGGATAGGAGCTGTGTAGGGAGGAAGGAGGCAGAGGCTTGACACTGGCCAAGGCTTGACACTTGAGAATGAATAGCCCCAAACTTACTAGACTGTGCTGTTGGGCTGTTCCGTAAACCTGATGGATTCTTTTATTTGATCTTCTTTCACTTTACTGGATCCACTGTGTCCACTGTATCTTTTCTGAGGTGTGGCAATCACAATTTACATAGTAATTGAGATACAAATCTAGAGAAGGAAATGGCAACCCCCTCTAGTATCCTTGCCTGGAAAATCCCATGGATAGAGGAGCCTGGTGGGCTGCAGTCCATGGGGTCGCAAAGAGTCGGGCATGACTGAGCAACTCACACACTGAGATACAAATCAGCCATGTTTGTGATCAAGGCTAAGATGAAAGTTTTGCTGGGAATTTTCCCCACAAAGCTTATGGGCTTATTTATTCTCAATAATAATCGCAGAATATTTGGTTGCTTTGGGGAAGGGGCATTCATTCGATATAATGCTTTCTAGTTCCTATTTTAGGAATCCCTATTCTCAAGAAATTATTTGGCAAGAAAATTTAGATTGTACTTCACTAAAGATATTTTTTCTCATCTCTTTTTATTATTTTATTTGGCTGTGCTAGGTCTTAGTTGAGGCATATAATATCTTTGATCTTTATTGTGGCATGAAGTCTCTTTTGTTGCGGTATGTGAACGCTTAGATGCAGTATGTGGAATCTAGCTCCCCAGCCAGGGATGAAACCTGGGCCCCCTGCATAGAGAGTGCAGAGTCTTAGCCACTGGGCCACAAGGAAAGTCCCTCTGGTCTCTTTTCTAGCCTTTCAAAAACTTCTGAAAAGTTCTGGCAATGCATTTGAGAATTCACTCTTACAGGGACTGCATAGTGGTGCCTGTCTTCTACTGGGTCAGCAGGTGTGCTGTTTTTTGCCATTACTATGTTTTTATTTCAACGATCATATATTTTTTACACTGAATATTTTTAAGTTATAATTGCCTGTTTCTGCTTTATGTTTCCAACATTTTAACTTACCTTTATATTTATTTAAAATTATACTTATTAAATCATACTTATTTAAAATTCCCATTCTGTCTGTCTCATTGTTCTGCTTTCTCTTGAATAGGATGTTCTGCTTATTTTCTGTCTGTTGGATTGCTTTGTTCCTCATATGTCACATAATTTCACATTGTGAATTCATTTTTTTTGCCTTAAGACAACCACAGTTCCATAGAAATACTGTGATTTTTTTTTTTTTTTAACTGTAAAACACTTAGAATAGTGACTGTTGAGAAAAGCACTGTGTCTGCTAGCTGCGGTGTATTCTCTTTCTACGGCTGCATCATGGTTAACTCAGCTCAAAGCAGCAGCTTAACACAATATCCATTTATTACCCCTTAGTTCTGTAAGTTAGAAGTCTGGATGGAAGTCTCAACTGAGTTCTGTTGCTCAAGGAATCAAAGGCGAAGATTAAAGTGTTGCTTGGGCTCAGCCCTTATATTTAGAAGTTCTAGGAGAGAATCTGCTTCCGGGCTCATTGAGGTTGCTGGCAGAATTTGGTTTCTTTCTGGACTGAATTACCTTTTTTTTTTTGCCTGTTGTCATCCTGATTGCTCTCAGCTTCTAGAGGCCTCCCTCACTTACTCGCTAGTTCCTCCATCTCAGAGCCTGCAATGGCACATCAAATTCGTCTCACGTTCACAACCTTTCTGAATTCTTCTGCTTTAGGGCTTGTGTGATTAGATTATTTGTCACTGTTCAGTCCCTAAGTCATGTCTGACTCTTTGCAAACCAGTGGATTGCAGCAAGCCAAGCTCCTCTGTTCTTCAGTATCTCCCGGAGTTTGCTCGAGTTCATGCCCACTGAGTCCGTGATGCTATATAACAGATGCAATCCTCTGTTGTCCCCATCTCTTTCTTCCTTAAATCTTTCCAGCATCAGGGGCTTTTCCACTGAGTCAGCTCTTTGCATCAGGGGGCCAAAGTATTGGAGCTTCAGCTTCAGCATCAGTCCTTCCAATGAACACCTAGGACTGATCTCCTTTAGGACAGACTGGCTGGATCTCCTTGCAGACCAAGGGACCCTCAAGAGTCTTCTCCAACACCACAGTTCAAAACCATCAATTCTTCAGCGTTCAGCTTTCTTTATAGTCCAACTCTCACATCCATACATGACTACTGGAAAAACCATAGCCTTAATTAGACGGACCTTTGTTGGCAAAGTAATGTCTCTGCTTTTGAATATGTTGTCTAGGTTGGTCATACCTTTTCTTCCAAGGAGCGTCTTTTAATTTCATGGCTGCAGTCACAACCTGCAATGATTTTAGAGCCCAAGAAAATAGAGTCTCTCACTGTTTCCATTGTTTCCCCATCTATTTCCCATGAAGTGATGGGACCGGATGCCATGATCTTAGTTTTTTGGATGATGAGTTTTAAGTCAGCTTTTTCACTCTCCTCTTTCACTTTCATCAAAAGGCTCTTCAGTTCCTCTTCACTTTCTGCCATAAGTGTGGTGTCATCTGTGTATCTGAGGTTATTGATATTTCTCCTGGCAATCTTGATTCCAGCTTGTGCTTCTTCCAGTCCAGCATTTCTCATGATGTATTCTGCATATAAGTTAAATAAGCAGGGTGACAATATACAGCCTTGGCGTACTCCTTTTCCTATTTGGAACCAGTCTGTTGTTCCATGTCCAGTTCTACCTATTGCTTCCTGACCTGCATACAGATTTCTCAAGAGGCAGGTCAGGTGGTCTGACCTTAGAATTTCATCTCTCTCAGAATTTTCCACAGTTTATTGTGATCCACACAGTCAAAAGCTTTGGCATAGTCAATAAAACAGAAATAGATGTTTTTCTGGAACTCTCGGTTTTTCTATGATCCAGCAGATGTTGGCAATTTGATCTCTGGTTCCTCTGCCTTTTCTAAAACCAGCTTGAACATCTGGAAGTTCACGGTTCACGTATTGCTGGAGCCTGGCTTGGAGAATTTTGAGCACTACTTTACTAGCGTGTGAGATGAATGCAATCGTGCAGCAGTTTAAGCATTCTTTGGCATTGCCTTTCTTTGGGATTGGAATGAAAACTGACCTTTTCCAGTCCTGTGGCCACTGCTGAGTTTTCCAAATTTGCTGACATATTGAGTGCAGCACTTTCACAGCATCATCTTCTAGGATTTGAAATAACTCAACTGGAATTCCATCACCTCTACTAGCTTTGTTCATAGTGATGCTTCCTAAGGCCCACTTGACTTCACATTCGAGGATCTGGCTCTAAGTGAATGATCACACCATTGTGATTTCTGGGTCATGAAGATCTTTTTTGTACAGTTCTTCTGTGTATTCTTGCCACCTCTTCTTAATATCTTCTGCTTCAGTTAGGTCCATACCATTTCTGTCCTTTATCAAGCCCATCTTTGCATGAAATGTTCCCTTGGTATCTCTAATTTTCTTGAAGAGATCACTAGTCTTTCCCACTCTACTTTTTTCTTCTATTTCTTTGCACTGATCACTGAGGAAGGCTTTCTTATCTCTGTTTTCTATTCTTTGAAACTCTGCCTTCAAATGGGTATATCTTTCCTTTTCTCCTTTGCCTTTAGCTTCTCTTCTTTTCACAGCTATTTGTAATAGATAAAGTTAGCAGTGCTTTATATAGCTTCTAGATAAATAGTTTTTTATTTTAATGAGAACTATATGGAAGAATCTATAGGTTGCAACGTGAATTAAATTTGAGATGTGTAGTTAAGATATTTTCTTTCTTAGGGTCTTGATGATTTGGTAATTAGTAAGTGCTATCTTTTTAGGACCAAATGGAGCAGAGTGGTTGCATTAGTTTGCTAGGGTTTCCATAACAAAATACCATAGGTTGGGTGGTTTAAACAACAGCAATCCATTTTCTCTCAGTTCCAGAGGATAAAAGTTCAAGATCAAGGCATTGGCAGGTTTGGCTCCTCCTGAGGCTTCTTTCCATGGCTTGTGGATGGCTGTCTTTTCACTGTGTCTTCACATGGTCTTTCTCCTCTGTGCCAGTAACCCTGAGGTCTCTCTGTATGCCCGTATTTCCTCTTCCTATAAGCACATCTGTTATATTGCATTAGGGTCCATCCTAATGGCCTCATTTTACTCAGCACCATTTAAGAGTCCTTGTCTCTTAATACGGTCACATGCCAAGCTATCAGGGTTAAGTCTTCACCATATGAATTTTAGGGTGGCACAATTCAGTCCACAACAGTGGTTGTTTGTGGGTTTTAGGATCAGTGAGCCCCATGGTCAAAAGTAATGCTTTCAGCACTGTGTCAGAATGGGCCAGTTAGGCTGCTGTGATAAACAAATCCACAAGACACAAAGACTGACTTTTCGCTCACATGAAATGCCTTTTGCTGATTGGCTGGGGTCTCTGCTCTGCCTTGTTCCTACTCCAGGACCCAAGCTGACAGCTGATATCTATCTGAAACATCAGTGGCAGGTAGAAAACCCATGGCAAATTTCACATTGATTCCTCAACCTTCTGTTCAGAATTGACACATAGCATTTGAGTTTACATTTCACCAGCCACAGCACTTTATGCACCATTCTTAACTTCAAGGAAGGTAAGGTGGCTGGGGAAACAAAATCTGACTAGTGCCTAGAGAAGACAAAACCTGGAAAATTGTGAATAGCCTCAATATCAATGGAAACCACTAACTAGTGAGTGACATTAGGCAAGTTATTTAACTGCTCTAGGCATCATTTTCACAAATTAAAAAATGGGACAACATTAATGTTAATTCATATCATGTGAGATTTCCATGAAGATTAAATGAGATAATGAAGAAGATACACTTAGTACATCCTTTTGCACTCACTTGGAAAGTCTAAAATGCTTCAGTATTAGGTACTATTATTATTACTATAAATAATATTAGAAATTTCTTCATATGGAATGAGCTATAGAGATCTGGTCAACCCTCTGTTTTGGATAAGAGAACAGAAGACCAGGGTAAATGAATGATTATCAGATGAAATAGAACCCAGGTGAGAGAATTCATTACTTCAGCCTGTCATCCTCTTATACTGTGATGCCTTTCACAATCACTTAAAAAATATATACACACATTGATATACATTTATTTATTTATATGGACTATAATGGTAATTTACAGAGTTTAAGAAAGTTCCAGATCCCTTAATGGACTGGAAGATGAGAAATGCTTTAGACAGAACCTCTTTATGGTTAGTGGTTGTGAGATGGGAAGAAACCAAATGAGCTGCTGAAAGTGAGAAAGAAATGGGAAGAAAAACTAGCTATCGGATCTGGCAGTGGCACCATTGCTCAGCAACAAGGAGCCACCTGAGCTGATGGGTGTATATGAACTGAGTATAGAATAAACTAAGGGAAAAGGAGTTTTACAAGTGTCCACAGCTGCCTTCTTCACATACATGATCCCTTCAAGACATATTTCCTGAACTATAATGTCAGCAGGGAAGTGGTCTCTCCACTAAGAATAACAAACAAGATATTTTCAGCAGCTCCTTGAGCACAAAGCATTTGCCTTTGAGGGCTCTGCTCTCTGAGGTATCTTGCAACATGCCCAGGAGAGAAGCACTCAACACTTTCATGCTTCTTCCAACCCATAAAAAACATTGACACTGTAATTTAAAAGTGGAGGCTGTTGAAAAAATATTCTGGCATTAAAAACCATAAGGAACAATGCCACAAAATGCAGAATTTCTGAGAGCGTCAGAACTACCTGGAATAGATTTGACACAGGGATACTCTTGTTTGAAATCAGGCCAAGTGACCTGGGTTATAAATCAGATTCCAACCCTTTTAACCATGTAATCTTGTACAAGTTATTTAATATCCCTAACCTCCTTTTCCTTGTCCATCAAACAGGATATATGAACTGAGTATAGAATAAACTAAGGGAAAAGGAGTTTTACAAGTGTCCACAGCTGCCTTCTTCACATACATGATCCCTTCAAGACATATTTCCTGAACTATAATGTCAGCAGGGAAGTGGTCTCTCCACTAAGAATAACAAACAAGATATTTTCAGCAGCTCCTTGAGCACAAAGCATTTGCCTTTGAGGGCTCTGCTCTCTGAGGTATCTTGCAACATGCCCAGGAGAGAAGCACTCAACACTTTCATGCTTCTTCCAACCCATAAAAAACATTGACACTGTAATTTAACAGTGGAGGCTGTTGAAAAAATATTCTGGCATTAAAAACCATAAGGAACAATGCCACAAAATGCAGAATTTCTGAGAGCGTCAGAACTACCTGGAATAGATTTGACACAGGGATACTCTTGTTTGAAATCAGGCCAAGTGACCTGGGTTATAAATCAGATTCCAACCCTTTTAACCATGTAATCTTGTACAAGTTATTTAATATCCCTAACCTCCTTTTCCTTGTCCATCAAACAGGAATAATAATAATACATATATACCTCACGAGGTTACTGTAAAGATTACATAAGGTTGCTGTGAAGATTACATGAAGTCCATCATGAAGAATGTAAGCCAGAATCATTATCCTTATCATCATCACACTTTCAGGGTCTCTTCAGACTCAAATTGAACATTTTCAAAAAAATTTTTTAAGATAAAATTTATCTTTCCTTTCCCATTCCTTTGTAAATCTAATAGTGAATATAAAGCTTTGTAATTTAATGCTCAATGATTTTATCAGTTTAATTAACTCTTTCAGCATCCTAAAATTATGTTGATATTTAGGAAAATATTCCTTACTAAATTTTTGTTGTTGTTGTTCTTAGAAAGCTTGTAGTAAATTCTCTCAGTATAAAGGCAACCTGATTCAATGAAAAAGTAAATTCTCTCAGTATAAAGGCAACCTGATTCAATGAAAAGAATACTAAATCTACCATCGAGAAACCTAGATTTTATCCAGGAACACTGTCACTAAACAGCTGGATGGCTTCACACTGGAGCCTTAACACTTACTTTCTTTATTCATAAATTTAGTAACTGTGGGGCAATCAATGGGTGAGCAAAGAGGATTCAAGAGAAGACAGAGTCTCAATTTGAACAACTGCAAAAATAATACCTCTAATCAAAATATGAAAGTCAGAAGGAAAAAGTAGTCTTCTGGAAAAAAAAATTATTTGCTTTTAAACATGTTGAGCTTGAGAATCATGGTGAAACATTTGATTAGAAATATCTACAAATCAGTTGGATATCCACAACTGGAATTTGACAGCAAAGTTAAGGCAGAAAATGTCAATGTTAGGACAATTATTTAAACAAATACCTGACATTATTCAAATGGATGGTAATGTTGATGGTAAATATGAAGATACAAAAAGAACTAGGTGGTCCAAATTGTATTTGGGAAGAAGAGTAGAATCAGAGAGGTCAGAGGGGAATTATGACGGTGTTGTGCCATGGATAAAAATGCACATGACTTTGTGGGCAGGCAGTGATGTGTGAGGCAGCAGGGGAGGAACATGTGAACTTCTAAATGCCTAAAATGACTAAATACTACTTTTGCTTAAAACAAAAAAGAAAAAACTTTGGGCCTAATTGGGCACTGAGTAGGCCAGCAGGTTTGAATTCCTGGCATCAAGAGAAGAGAATGTTGAGAAAAATCTGGAAGCAAAATGTCAGTTATAATGGAAAATCTGAAGCATGTGGCTTAAGAGTAAAGTCTTATTGAATGTAGGTCTTGAGAATGTTATGTGGCCTTTGACAATTCTGATTCCCCAGTGGAGTCAATCGGGGAAGGCAATGGCACCCCACCCCAGTACTCTTGCCTGGAAAATCCAATGGATGGAGTAGCCTGGTGGGCTGCAGTCCATGGGGTCGCTAACAGTCGGACAGACTGAGCGACTTCACTTTCACTTTTCTCTTTCATGCATTGGAGAAGGAAATGGCAACCCACTCCAGTGTTCTTGCCTGGAGAATCCCAGGGATGGGGGAGCCTGGTGGGATGCCGTCTATGGGGTCACACAGAGTCGGACACGACTGAAGTGACTCAGCAGCAGCAGCAGCAGCAGTGGAGTCAATTGTTTTGAAGCCATCTTCTTAGGAATGCACAGGTGACTGATGAAGGGGAGAGAGATGGCATCAGTTCAGGAGTAAGAGAAGGAAAGACTTGGTATAGTTGGTAGTCAAAAGGCACGAGAAGGATGGTGAAGAGAAACATGCCCTTCTGGAAGAAGAGACAAGAGGACCCTTTTGAGAAAATGGTTGAGATCAAATCACAAAGCCCACGTCATCAGGTGGAGCAAAGCTTTGAAATGTTGTTCTAAAATAGTGATTATTCTTTAAATATTACTCATTTGGCAGGATGATCAGCTTAGAAGCAAACTGTTAAAAACAACTTCCCAGCTTCTAGAATTTATCCGTATCATTTTAAAATAAAGATAGCCTCTACCTAGACTAATTTATGAGCCTGTTGCTGTTAAAAGGGGTGAAATTGTTTTATTAATTTGAATGCGTGGCCCTTTCCTCCCTAATTTTCCTTTTTGTTCAGCTAGTTTTAACAACCCCTCGGGGAGCCTTGTTTTCCTCAACAGCTGCTTCTGTTGTTGGCACTCAGTGGCTCCTTTCCGACCTTTTGCAGCCAACCTTTATGAGAAGGGGGAGCTAACAGACTAATTAGACTGGTAGCTTAAAAAAATATAGATCGTGGTACACACCCACACCAAAAAGGCTTACATGCACAAAACCAAGCATTTAGGCTTGCCCAACCATCCCAAACTGCTAACTTCAGACTTTATGTCTCACTTGGAAAATTGGTTTTGTTTTGCTCTGTTTTGTACTTTGGCATACTATAGAGAAGTTTGACATCCTCATGGAATAAAAAGGACGTCTGGAACAAGGAGATCTACATTGGAAACATTACGTACGAGATTTGGAGGTATAACATAACCATTTGTCATTAATGGAAATATGCAAATTGGCAAACTAGCAAAATCTGCTTTAGCTGTTGAAAATTTGAGAATAGCTGCTGCTGCTGCTGCTGCTAAGTCGCTTCAGTCGTGTCTAACTCTGTGCGACCCCATAGACGGCAGCCCACCAGCCTCCCTAGTCCCTGGGATTCTCCAGGCAAGAACACTGGAGTGGGTTGCCATTTCCTTCTCCAATGCATGAAAGTGAAAAGTGAAAGCGAAGTCGCTCAATCATGTCTGACTCTTAGTGATCCCATGGACTGCAGCCCACCAGGCTCCTCCGCCCATGGGATTTTCCAGGCAAGAGTACTGGAGTGGGGTGCCATTGCCTTCTCCGGAGAATAGCTGCAGAAAGGGTTAACTTTTTGTGCCATATAAAGAAAAAATGTTTTCTAGTTGACTTGTAAAATATGATGTAAAATAGTTGGCTTGTAAAATATATTTTCTGGCTGAAAGTTCCTATAGAATTGTCTTTCCTGAACCTATCACATCAGTGGGGTTGTAGCTGTCAGTGTCACAAGAGTGGCCAAGAGAAGATTCAGTATTTCTAAATTCATCAGCTACCTGCGTCAGAATTACCTGAGCTTGTTTTAAGAAATGCAGATTCCAAGAATCCACCCCAGAGATACTGAATCTCTGTGAGTTTTAAGAATAATTTTAATAAGCTCCCAGATGATTCATATGAAAAGTAAAGTCTGCAGGCTAGGTTTCAAAACATACAACCACGTTTAAATTCATCACTGCTCAGAGTGAAAACTGGCATATCTTTTACAATATGCCAATTTTTTCTTGCAAATTTTCCTGCCAGAATTAAAAAGATGCACATCTTTTGACACAGCAATTCTATTTCTAGGAATTTATCTCAAGGAAAATACAACAAATGTGCAAAGACATATGTAAAAAATATTCGTTGCAAAATTGACTATATTAGTAGAAAAGTGGTAATAATTTAAAAACTTATTAAGAGATTTTGATTAAACTATTACAGGATTATTATGTTCAATGTTCTAAGCACTTCAAAAGATGTAATTTAATCTTTATAACATATGTAATATAATATAGTATAAAATGTTAATAATGTAATAATATTATTGCCCCCATTTTACAGATGATAAAGCTGAGGTGCAAAGCAGGTAAGTGTTTGTTCAAGATCACACAGCTAGCACACAGCAGAGCCAACACAATGCCAGGCAGCCTGTTTTTAGAGCCTGTGGCTTCATCCTGCACTGTCTGCCTTTCAACATTCTGTGGCCTTCACATCATGATAATATGGAAGAAAACATTTTACAAAAAATATGTCTGATGTCCTATTTATGGTGAAAATTAACATGTATACCTGGATTCTGAAATAAAAGATTAATATGGAAAGGTAAAGAAAACAACAGGTGTTAGAGTGGGTACACCAAATTGAAGATAATGAACTTTTGGTGGAATTATCTGTTTTTCTCCTTTTGCATGTCTCTGCTTGTTTTGTCCTTTTTTTTTTTTTTTTTTTTTCCAGTAATGAATATACTATTCTTAAAAAATGCAGAAGAGTAATATGTGAATGGGCCTGGCCTGCTATTATAAAGTTTGTGCTTTTGGAAGAGTGGCCTTTAAGATAAACTGACTATAAACAGAGAGGNATCTTTATGGATGTTTTCTGTTTTTCTCCTTTTGCTTGTCTCTGCTTGTTTTGTCCTTTTTTTTTTTTTCCAGTAATGAATATACTATTCTTAAAAAATGCAGAAGAGTAATATGTGAATGGGCCTGGCCTGCTATTATAAAGTTTGTGCTTTTGGAAGAGTGGCCTTTAAGATAAACTGACTATAAACAGAGAGGAGGGAAAATACTCTTTTTTATTCCAACATCCACCTTACTCCATAGGAGTCCACTGTGTTTCTAGCAGATCTGTATTCTCAGGCTTCTTTTTCATGAGCAAGCTAGTATAAATGGCTACGTTTTCTTTTACTACTAATTTTATTTTCCATTTAATCTTTCTTTTTTTCCACCAGAAAGGGATAAGATTTCTCTTTCTAAATAAATAATGCTCTTTGCCTCATCTATAAACCTGAATGTGTATATTTATTTAATTATCTTGGGTCTCTAAAAGATCCAGTCTTATTCAGAACTATCTGAATTATATATGTCAATAAAACAACCAGTTGAGATTCAGTCCAAGGGGAAAAAACTTAAAAGAGCCTCAAAGTGGATGTCACATCAAACTCTAGGCCCAGTTAATGTTCAGTTAACTGAACAGCATGATTGGAGCATTTCTTGATCTATTTTACTTTAGTGAGGGCAGGTAGATTTAGTGTTCTTTTTATTTTATAAACGTCATCATTATTTTTTAAAAAGAAACTGATAAGGCAAGGTGATATGTTTGCTTTCTGAAGATTCAAATTCTGAATGGTTGTGTGTTTTGCTGGTAAGTTATATTAATTAACCATATTGTTTTTAAACATGAGACTGTTTTATCAATCCCGAATTTACTGCTAAGGCACAGTAATTTTTTAAAGAATTGAAGCAAATGAAAGCTCAAAATAGATTTGGAATCATTATAATAAAATAAGACAGACTTTTAAGCAACTACCTGTCACTTCTCTGGAAATTTAAATTTACATTTTTCGTCTCTCAATAAACATCTAGCAGAATTAAAAATCTAAAAGTCATGTATTCAATCTGAGCCATAGTTATTTATCTGCAAGTATAAAGACTTTGCCATGTGAAATATTACCAGCTTTTTTTCTTACTTCAAGGAAGCATCCTTTACTTATCTAAAACTAGTACAAAGATAATAGCCAAGGCCAAAAAATAATCCCTGGTGGGGTTGCCAACATTTTAGCAAAATGTTAATTGCTAAACATTTATTCTCTTTTTGAATAAGATTTTTATGAAATTCATTACTTTACTATTCTTTTTCTACCATTACTATTACTGTTACTTTACTATTCTTTTCCTACCATTGTAATTTTGATAATTTCATCTGTTCATGAATTAAACACTTAAACATTATTTTTAAATGTAGAAAACTATTTATATGTGACTATAATGTTTATAAGCAGACATAACAATGCATAATAAAAAATTTTCCAAATAATTTGCAATGAAGAATAAATCATTAAAAAGTGTTCCAGGTGATTGTATTTCAGATCAAAGTCTTCAGCATTCCCATGAAGGTCAAGAAGTAGTAGTTATTAAGCTCCAAAGGAGCTCAATGGATATTGGTGGGTAATTAAACTGTAACTGATAAAGTATATTGCTGGGTTTTTTTATTGTACACTGTTCTTCTAGTTTGAATATATAAACCAGCCTCACCCAAAATTTCAGATATTTGAAACAATTTTAACTTTGTTATTTTACCTGGTATGAAAGTACTCATTCTTAGCAATATATGAGCATACAAGTGTCTAAATAACTGAAGAAAATTGACTGAAATATTTAAATCAAATCCATTAGTTATAAGTAGCCTCCTCAGTGTTATAATTTAGAAGGAACTTAAGATTTATTGCTCTGAGCAGGTAAAACTGCTCTGGAAAACTTGGCTGATATTGGGGTTTCCAATGTTTTTTGAAGTTGCTTGTGATTATTATCCACAAAGGCATACACTAAGTTGACACACAAAAAGGCAACATCATAGTGTGGAAAATTATTAGCTTGTGAATCAGAGTATCTGACTCTCTTCTTGCCACATCTTCATATAAAATGTGGACAATGATACTGATCACTCAGAATTATTGTGAAGTAGTAAATAACACCTAGGAAATTGTCTGCCATATGATTAACTCACAATAGACGTTGGCTTCTTTCCCCTTGAATAATGAATGTAAGTGGAATATTTACTGACTTTTCAATGAATAAAACTAGTTTTCATTTATTCTGCAAATATTAAACACGTCAACGTTTTGGTATGGAAATAGGTGTCACTCAATATATTCCAAGTATGAATATTTTCAATGCAGGGAATTAGAAGTGAAGTGTTAGTCATTCAGTCATGTCTGATTCTTTGCAGACCCATGGATTAGCGCTCGACAGGCTCTTCTGTCCATGGGATTCTCCAGGCAAGAGCACTTGCCATTTCAATGGTAACCCAATGGAGCGGGTTACCATTTCCTTCTCCAGGAGATCTTCCTGACCCATGGATCAAACCTGGGTCTCCTGCGTTGCAGGCAGACTCTCTACCATGTGAGCCACCAGGGAAGCTGTCAGTGACGATACCGGCCTGTAGTACCACAAGGTTCTCAAGAGGCTTGCACCAAAGACTCCCTGAATACCAAGAAGCTCTGGAAGTTTCCTTCTGACCCCTCAGGCTGCAGGACTGAGGCAGGTGATTCTCAGAAAGCTCACCGGAAGCTGATTAGAACCTCTCATATGCTCAGTCATCTGCCTGCAGTTGCCTCCAGAAAATAATGGCTTCCTTTTCTCCTGAACTTTGTGCTGGTGTCTCCCATCTCAGTAGGATTCTGGGAATCACAGTTCTCAACTTCTCTTGCAAGGGAGACCTTAGGAAGGTGGCAGTGATGCCAAAATGAGTCCAAATAATCCAGCACACCTACTAAAGGCAAGACGCGGGGCTTTGTGATCTCGGAACACAAGCATAACTTGTGTGGATCTTCTCACCCTGCTCTCAGTCTGGCGAGGGGGATAAGACACATGAGTAAAGACGGTGGTTCAAGGCAGAAGATTCAGGTAGAGGCAGATGCAGGGACAATGTCTGGCAGTTCAGAGAAAGAAATGGCTTCCAGCTGAGAAGGAATCAGGGAAGACTTCAGTGAATGGGTAGACTTTAGATTGAGCTTTAAAGAACCAGTAAATTTGGAGAAGAAGTCAACACGGAAAAGCAGGGAATTAGGGGCATGAAAATGATATAGACAGGTGCAGGGGTTCCCAGGTGACACAGTGGTAAAGAATCCACCTGCTAATGCAGGATAAAGGTACAGAAATAGAAAAGAATGTAGTGATAAGTGACTTTATTACACTGAAGAAAGGTGTACTTTGAAAAGGGGCAAAGTGGAGGGGAATTTCCAGAAAGTAGTTTTTGTTTCACTTCAGACACTGTTCCAATATATGAGTTTGAAATGTTTTTAATAGGACATGGAAAGCAATTTGAGATTTTAAGAATATGATGATTAGATTGCTCCATTAGGGGGAGGCCTCACCACAACTCTGGTTTGTGGGTATTATCCCAACTTGTTGTTCAGTCGTTAAGTCATGTCCAGCTCTTTGTGACCCCATGAAATCCCATGTGTCCATCCAAGAATACTGGAGTGGGTTGCCACTTCCTTTTCGAAGGGATCTTCCTGACCCAGGGACCAAACCTGCGTCTCCTCCATTGCAGGCAGATGCTTTTCCACTGAGCCCCCAGGGAAGCCCTGTCATCCCTGCTGGGTGTCCATTAAACCAGGATGGGCATTGCATCCCCAGGAGGTGTGTGGGATTTGGTGTGCACAACCATAGGTAGGCACCTGTTAGCCCCCTACTCATAGGTCACTAGAAGAAATTGGCGTTCAGAAAGGTTAAGGAACTACCCAAGATCATATGTTGATAAAATGTGAAGCTTGTGGATCTTGATTCCAAAGCTAACATTTTTTTTCCACATAACTTGCTATACTATACTGCCCCCATCAATTTTTTCTCATCAATTCCTTTAGCTATTTTCTGCTCCTTTTTTTCTAACTATATAGGTCTTGCCCTGAAATCCTGAGAAATAAGAGACTAGTAAAATCTGCTCCAACTAAACAACTTATAACCCAGGTTTTTCCTCATATACCTATTAAGATATAAATGTCATTGAGTTTTATATAACAAGAGATGAGGAGATTTTGAAAGTTATTCTTTGTTCAATACAATGTGAAAGAAACTCATTCAACCAATGCCCTCTCAATCCATGTCCTTCTCGTGTTAAAATAGTTCTGGGTTAAAGTTGAGCATTCTGCTTAGTGGATTATCTAACTCATTTCAAAAATTATTTAGTCTTTACTTATATAATCATTACAATCCCATCACCAAGTTGAAGATGAACTAATCTTCCTGTTTAGAACTTTACCATCTGAAACTGTGACCCAACATTTCTAAACTGACTTATCAACACTTCCCTTCTCATTGGATCTTTTGACTCTGCCCCAGGATTTCTCACTTTCTCTAAATAAAATACCCATCACTATATATCATAATGCTCCTCATCTTTTAAATCTCAATATAAATTCAACTTTCCCCATGAAGTCTCTGCCCACCCAGTGCCCACCATTACCCCTTTAGATGTAATGTAACAAGCCCCCATCCTAATGGCTCTGAGGTTCTGTAGCATCCCATGTGATTTTCTATACCCCAGCCAGAGTTGGGATGCAGGTAGAAATAAGGAACTTACTAATAGAAAATAAAGGTGTTTGCTTCAGCAGCACATATACTAAAACTGGAACAATACAGACAAGGTAAGCATGGCCCCTGCTAAGTGAATTTATTTACAAAACAGAAGTAGAGTCCTGGATATAGGAAACAAACTTACAGTTATCACCAGGGGATGAGCGGGGAGGGATAAATTGGGAGATTGAAGATTGAGACTGACATATACACATATAAAATTAAAAGATGCTTGCTCCTTGGAAGAAAAGCTAGGCAGTATATTAAAAAGCAGAGACATCACTTTGCCAACAAAGGTCCATAAAAGTGAAAGCTATGGTTTTTCCAGTAGTCATGTATGGATGTGAGAATTGGACCATAAAGAAGGCTAAGTGCCAAAGAATTGATGCTTTTAAACTGTGGTGCTGAAGACTCTTAAGAGGCCCTTGGACAGCAAGGAAATCAAATCAATCAGTCCTAAAGGAAATAAACCTGAATATTCACTGGAAGGATTGATGCTAAAGCTGAAGGTCCAATACCTTGGCCATCTGATGCAGAGAGCTGACTCGTTGGAAAAGACCCTGATGCTGGGGAAGATTGAGGGCAGGAGGAGAAGTGGGCAACAGAGGATGAGCTGGTTGGATGGTATCACTGACTCAGTGGATGTGAGTTTGAGCAAACTCAAAAAGATAGTGAAGGACAGGGAAGCCTGGTGTGCTGCAGTTAAGGGGTCACAAAGAGTCAGACATGACTTGGTGATTGAGGAACAACAACAGTATATAAAATAGAAAACTAATACCCCACTGCATAACACAGGGAACTCTATTCAATGATCTGTAAAGGCCTATATGAGAAAAGCATCTAAAAAAACACAAAGACTGTATATATGTGTATGTCTAATTGACCCACTTTGCTGTATACCTGAAACTAACAAGATTGTGTTACAAGATTGTAACACAAGATTGTAAATCAACTATGCTCTAATAAAAACTTAGAAAAGAAATAAAAGACAAATGTTTATGGCTAGTAGTTTAAAACAGAATTCTATGGTAAAGAATAAAATTATGCCTGCTTCTTGAATTGCATTCTATAACTCAGACCCTCAGTGTCAGGCTGGACTAGTCTACACTTGGAATGAATAAATAATAAAACAGTAAATACTCACTACAGCACTCTATTATATGCCAGAATCTGGTCTCAGCACTTCACTAAACAGCAACAATAACCCTACCAGATAGGTACTGTTATTATTCCCATTTTACAGAAGAGAATCTGAGGGCCAGAGAAGTTAGATAACCAACCTAACATCACACAGCTGAGACTTGACAGAAGAAGGCAGTTTAACGACTCATTGAATCGTACTGGGGGGAGGTCGGGTTTCAATATATGAATTTGGGGGGACACAAACACTGAGTCCATAAGAACAGGTGAGTCTGGTGCATTCACCAGGTGAACAGGTGAGTTCAGTTCAGTTCAGTTGCTCAGTCGTGTCCGACTCTTTGCGACCCCATGAATCGCAGCACGCCAGGCCTCCCTGTCCTTCATCAAGTCCCGGGGTTCACTCAAATTCATGTCCGTCGAGTCGGTGATGCCATCCAGCCATCTCATCCTCTATCGTCACCTTCTCCTCCTGCCCCCAATCCCTCCCAGCATCAGGGTCTTTTCCAATGAGTCAACTCTTTGCATGAGATGGCCGAAGTATTGGAGTTTCAGCTTCAGCATCAGTCCTTCCAATGAACACCCAGGACTGATCTCCTTTAGGATAGACTGGTTGGATCTCCTTGCAGTCCAAGGGACTCTCAAGAGTCTTTGGAACTACCATATTCTCTGTGTTTGTAGAGATATAGAAGCATTCCTTTTTAATTTTACAAATACTATACAAATTTTAATTAAAATGTAAATTATAAAAATTTAATTGTGCAATTAAAATTTAACTGCACAATTTTTTAATAAAAAATATAGGACTATATGGAGCAAAACAAATATGGATACATTTCCATTGTATCATATGCCCAGTTACCTTTCAGGTGTTTCTAGCACACATTCTTATATCCACTGATTACAGCAGTTTTGTGAAGTGAGAATCAGACTGGTTAAAAGGTGAGATGGTAGATCTGTCAAGATAGACTGCATATATCCACTAGAGGAGCATATTGTATCTCTGGGCACCCTGTCCCCTGCACATGCTTAAATCATTATCTTCCATATTCAGAAGTTCCTGCTGATCATGCAGGTGCACAGGCAAGGCTGTAAAATCTGCCTTGTGACTCATGATAGTTTCTTTCATGATTCGTACCAGGCTTAGTCATTCCTGGCAGAGCCTGTGGCTATTTGCAGTTCTGCCTCTTTTGCTCATGGGTTAATGACTTACCTTTTCTCTGACTTCAGCAAGAGACATTGACCAATCCTCTCCAGGGTCTCCAGCCATTCCTGCTGAGGAGCTCATTTTGATGTTTCTGAAAGTTATGCTCCTCTCCACCCCCACAGTGGGAATACAGAGAGTGAGGTACTGGAGAGAGCAGGTCACTCACAAGCAGACCCTGAGCATAACGGAGCCTAAGTCAGCTACCTACTGCAATGTCCTCCTCACAAAGCTTCCCAACACCGAGGCGAGAGGACTGAGGCTTCTGCAGCCAGCTTAGAGGCTGAACCAGTGAGTTCAGGAACAGTCACTTGGCCACTAGTGAATTACTGCTGCTGCTGCTGCTAAGTCGCTTCAGTCGTGTCTGACTCTGTGCGACCCCATAGACGGCAGCCCACCAGGCTTCCCGGTCCCTGGGATTCTCCAGGCAAGAACACTGGAGTGGGTTGCCATTTCCTTCTCCAATGCAAGACAGTGAAAGTGAAGTTGCTCAGTCGTGTCTGACTCTTTACAATCTCATGGACTGCAGCCCACCAGGCTCCTCCATCCATGGGGTTTTCCAGGCAAGAGTACTGGAGTGGGGTGCCATGGCCTAGTTCATCCTAATTCAATGACTTTGGTCACCTGTAATTCATTTGCTCTCTTCTCAAGAACGTCCTCTGGTAAGATGTTACAGAGTTTCTTTAACCAGTAATATCTAGTCAACAAAACAAACCCTGTTAAAAGTTTTTCTAAGAAATAATGAAGAGATGGAAAAGTGCAATTATCTACAAAATGAGGCAGAAAAGCTGAAAAAGGGAGTCTCCATGCCCATGCAGAGTCCCCAGACGTGTGGGAGACCTCCTTATGTGCCTCTCCAGCTACACTCTCCAGCTTTCCCACCTGCTGTGTGCCCTGGGGTGTTCATCTGTTCTGTGTGGGATGGGGACAATCAGCAGAGACCACAGACAGAAGATGAGGGAGGAGGAGGGTGAAGTTGAAGTATTTATTCCTTTGGATGCCTCCTTTTGGGGTCACCAGGCACAAGCTGTACCCATAAATCAGAGGTCACAATGCTACCCGGGTGCGCTGCCTACACAGCTCTCTTGTTCTTCAAATTTCTCCAGCTGCTCCTCCTCTTTCCCTTTCAGCCCCTGATGATAGCAGAGCCCCACTGTCGCTGGCATGGCCATACACCACTCTTCCTGGTAGTATCTCTACACTGCCTAAGCCTTTGTAAACTTTATTAACTCCTCTTCTCAGATTACCCTATTTCAGTGTGACATCTCTTTCTGCTGGGACCACAGAAACCAAATGGAGGATATCTTTGTATTGATAATTCTCCAAAATTCCACAACAGTACCTAGAAGAAAACCAGCATTTTTGATTAGCTAAAGTAGGTAGACTAGATGGAGAGGGCAATGGCCACCCACTCCAGTACTGTTGCCTGGAAAATCCTATGGGTGGAGGAGCCTGGTGGGCTGCAGTCCATGGGGTCGCTAAGAGTCGGACACGACTGAGCAACTTCATTTTCACTTTTCTCTTTCATGCATTAGAGAAGGAAATGGCAACCCACTCCAGTGTTCTTGCCTGGAGAATCCCAGGGACGGGGGAGCCTAGTGGGCTGCAGTGTATGGGGTCGCACAGAGTCGGATACGACTGAAGTGACTTAGCAGAAGCAGGTATACTAGAAGGATAAGCAACAATATTTTCTCTACATGAATCTTAATGCAAAGAGCTGACTCATTGGAAAAGACTCTGATGCTGGGAAAGATTGAGGGCACAAGGAGAAGGGGGCAACAGAGGATGAGATGGTTGAATGGGATTACTGACTCAATGGACATGAGTTTGAGCAAACTCCAGGAGATGGTGAAGGACAGGGAAGCCTGGCATGCTACAGTTCATGGGGTCACAAAGAGTTGGACACAACTGAGTAACTGAACAACAATATGAATCCCAGGAAGACCTGCTAATGGGGAATTCACATGCTCTATGTCTCTAACTACTCCTGAAGAAAACTTCCCACTTGTGGATACCAGCCCCAACATAACTTATCTATTTATCCTAAAATCAAATTCTCAGGCTTCAGTAATAGCACTTTACTCAACCAACCACAAAGGTGTCCAATTTTTAAATGACCTTTCCTCGTTTTATTGATGAGTATATTAAAGATAGCAAACGTGTTGGTATTTCTCTGGTGGTCCATTGATTAAGAACCCATCTTGCAGGGCAGGGGATGCAGGTTCAATCCCTGGTCAGGGAACTAAGCTCCCACATGCTGCAGAGCAACTAAGCCCACACACTGCAACTACCGAACCCATGTACTGCAACTAGAGTGTGTGCACTGCGTGAAAGATCCCGCATGACGCAAGGAGGACCCTGCATGCTCCAACTAAGATCGGATGCGGCCAAATAAATAGAAAGCAAATATTTAAGAAGAGCAAACAAACAAGTGTATTGATCTTTAAAAACAATCAAATGTTGCTCCCATCATAATAATAAGAAAAACCAGAATTATTTACAAAGTCATAACTTTTCCTGAGAGTTGAAGTAAGGAGGCAACCAATGGAACTGAATTCCACAGCGAAGAGTCCCTCTGGGACATAAGGATACGCAAACGGATTCATCTTGGTCAAAGCATGGAGGGAAAAGTGGCTGTAACAGAAGGAAGTAAGAAGAAACAAGAGAAAAAATTAACAAATCCCTAAAGGCTGAGACTGGGTTAGCATACCACTTTAGAATGACAGGAGTGCCAGGCATAGGGAAGTTTGCACCCACTTGCTTGCTCTTCTGCACAAGCCTCCCCTAGATTCTTAGAGAAATAGTAAGGACAGGGAAGGAGACGAGATCACACCTCATCAATGGCGACCTGGTGACTCTAAGGAACAGGCACAAAACAGTGCCTGCTCCTGTGGACATTCTTTTCATAAGAAGAAAAGCTGTAAGCCACTGGAAGAAGGACAGCAGCCTTTCTCAGGCCTCCCCCGCAGCACGTGGCGGTGGGTGGAAATACTCCTTCCTGCCCCTAGGAACCAGTCACACACCCATTGCTTCTGTAGGGAGGGTAGAAGCAAAAGGTGTCTTCCCTGGAGGATGTGAAGGAAACACTCTTGGACCAGTTATTCTGCACCAATAAAAAAGATTTGCTTCTGCTGGGGGAGGGGAGAGAGTATTTCTCCCGTCCCAAACTCACCACAGATTCGAGGCAGAGTCTGGCTGCCACAGAAGCAGAGGGAATGAATACTCACAAGGGCACACTTTCGAAGCCTCGTCATACTGCCTGGAACTGAGGTTGGACCAGGAAAATCAAGACCCTTTACCCCCACTACAAGCCATCACCAAGTAATATGCAACCACAACTGGGAAAGGGGCAAGACCCCGGACCAGGGCAGGTGCCAAGAATGAATAAAAGCTGAGTGTAGAACACAAAAAAAACTCCTCAGTACCCCAAGCCCCATACAAAAGACAAGGTGAAAATAACCCGCTGTTAGAACTTGAAGCCTCTGATTTCACTGAGGATGACAATAGCAGTAACAAAACCCAAATCTTGCTTAAATACTGACTGTTGGTTGTTTAATCACTAAGTTGTATTCAACTCTGTGAGCCCATGAGCTGTAGCCCGCTAGTCTCCTTTGTCCATGGGATTTCCCAGGCAAGAATACTAGAGTGAGTGGGTTGCTGTTTCCTTCTCCAAATGATCTTCCCAACCCAGGGATCAAATGAGCGTCTCCCGCGTTGAAGGCAGATTCTTTGCTGTCTGAGCCACCAGGGGAGCCCTGAATCCTGACTAGATTGATTCAATATCCCACGCTAATAACCTAGCAGCAGAAGAGTGGCTATTCCTAGATCTGAAACTATTTAATTCAAGGTCTATTATTCTTCAACACACAATGTACACAATGCATTGAAAAAAATAAGACTCAAAAAAGCAAGGAAAAAAATCGACGTACTGTCAAGAGATAAATCAATCAACAGAACCAGAAACAATGACCTAGGTGTGGTACTTCACATAAGGATTTTAAAATAACTATAAATAATTTGTTAAAGTATATGGTGGAAAAAGTGGGCAACATGCATGGACAGAGTCTCAGAAAGAAACGGAAACTCTAATAAAATGCTAAATGGAAAAAAAAACATGATATAAGAAATCAACAGTTCCTTTATTAAACATGGCTGAGGAAAGACTCAATGACTTTGAAGAGAGAAAAGTGGAAATTAACCAAAAATTAAACGAAATGACAAAAAAAAGAGTGATGAAAGAGAAAAGAGCATCCAAGAGCTGTGAGATGATGTCAAATCATCTAACATAGATATAAGTGTACTTCTACAAGGAGGAGAGAGAGAACAGGGGAGAATCACTCCAAGAGATAATGCCTAAATTTCCTGAAATTAATGAAAGACAAAAACCCACAAACCTAAAAAACACAGAGAATCCTGAGTAGGATACACACACACAGGCACACAAATGATTCACAGTCAATTTGTTGCAAAAAAAAAAAATAAAGAGAAAATCTTCAAGGCAGCCAGAGGGATAAAAAAATCATTACCTAGAGAATAACAAAGAGAATAACAGTGGACTTTTTGTCAGTAACTGTGTAACGAAAGAACAATAGAGCAACATCTTGATGGTGATGAAAAAAGCTGTCCATCCAGTAAAAATTCAAAAACGAAAGGAAATACTATGTCAGGAGAGTTTGCTTTTGGCACTTACACAAAACCACAGAAATTCAAAACACTTGTCAAAACATATTGCATGACATACACTTACATGCTTGCACCCAATCTGTATTGTGATCTACTCGAGAATAAGGACTTTTATTTATTTTTTTTCTCCAGTGCCAGATACAGTGCCTGGCACCCAGAATGTGCTCAGTAAGTGTTTCTGATTGATCAAATCAACTTAAACCGAAGTCCTTTGTGTATGCATGTGTGCATGCTCAGTCGCTCAGTCTAAGACAGTTCATTTAAATAATTCTCATTAAACAAGTATTTCTGGTGCCTACCATGTGCAAAACAGCATCTATTACATTTGGAGTTAAAGTAATTTATTGAGGTATCCAGAGGCTTCTTGAGTATAAATAATGTCTTTCTGGGGTTTCCCAGGTGGCTTAGTGGTAAAAGAATCTGTCGACCAATGTAGGAGAAACAGAAGATGCAGGTTGAATCCTCAGGTCAGGAAGAATCCCTGGAGTAGGAAATGGCAACCCGCTCCAGGACGCTTGCCTGGAAAATACCATGGACAGAGGGGCCTGGGTACAGTCCATGGGCGTGCAAAAAGTGGACAGCGTGCAGGCACGCAACACCTCCCTATCTTACCATGACTTTTACTACTATCAGTACAGCTGTTGTATGTTGTGCCCATATTATGCAGAACACTTTACAATGTGATCTAGTGATGAACAGAGATAGGCAGGATTTCCCTCTGCAAAAGATGGTCAAGGAAAAGAAAACATTGATGCTGTTTATACACATTTTGAAGAAATACGTTTTAATTAAATCATTGAGATAGTATTGAATATCAATGTGCTAATCATAGAAATGGTCTGTATTTCTATATTTCCATTGTTTGTGGCATAGGGTATCTTAATTCAATCAATTATTCAAGTGGAAGTGCTTCAAAAATTGTGCTACCATTAGCTCTGCATAACACGTGGAAAAGGGGAGGATGATAGAAGTGATCAAGTAGTAGAGGCATCAAAACTTATACATTACAATTGTGTATGCATCTAGGTATATACATTTATGGGCTTCCCTGGTGGCTCAGATGGTAAAGAATCCACCTGCAATGCAGGAGACCTGGGTTCAATCCCTGGGTTGGGAAGATCCCCTGTAAGAGGGCACGGCAACCCACTCCAGTGTTCTTGCCTGGAAAATCCCATGGACAGAGGAGCCTGGTGGGCTGCAGTCCATGGGGTCGCTAAGAGTCAGACACGACTGAGTGACTTCATTTTCACTTTTCACTTTCACGCATTGGAGAAGGAAATGGCAACCCACTCCAGTGTTCTTGCCTGGAGAATCCAGGGACGGGGGAGCCTGGTGGGCTGCCATCTATGGGAATTCAGGAGACCTGGGTTCAATCCCTGGGTTGGGAAGATCCCCTGTAAGAGGGCACGGCACTCCACTCCAGTACTCTTGCCTGGAAAATCCCATGGACGGAGGAGCCTGGTGGGCTGCAGTCCATGGGGTCGCTAGGAGTCGGACACGACTGAGCGACTTCACTTTCACTTTTCTCTTTCATGCATTGGAGAAGGAAATGGCAACCCACTCCAGTGTTCTTGCCTGGAGAATCCAGGGACGGGGGAGCCTGGTGGGCTGCCATCTATGGGGTCGCACAGAGTTGGACACGACTGAAGTGACTTAGCAGCAGCAGCAGCAGCAGCAGCAGCAGCAGCATACACTTATATTAATACATGATTAAGTAGCTTCTAGGATCACATATTCATGCCATTACTGAGCACTATTTTGTATCAAGAAATGTGATATCCTAATGCAGGATGTTACTGTAAGCAAGCCTAGAAGGTAAATTTTCCATTGTATTAAAAACATGCAAAGCAAATGATTTGTACAAACTACATACATCTATATGCATACTTATATACATTAATAAGCAGAGCATAATATTAGAACCATTTTTAAACCTTGTTTTAAAACAAGAAGTATGTTTTATTTTGTTACTGAAAAATGTCAAGGAACAATGCAGTAAAATCCATACAACCTCACCTAAATTCACTGAGTAGTAATGTTTTTGCCATATCTGATCTCCTTTTTTCCCTCAATGCCTGGAGAATCCCAGGGACAGAGGAGCCTAGTGAGCTGCCGTCTATGGGGTCGCACAGAGTCAGACACGACTGAAGCGACTTAGGAGCAGCAGCAGTGGAGAGTAAAGGTACAGGTGACTTAACCTTGTTAGAACCAGTTGTAAATAACTTCATCACCACTAGTTTAACATCAGTCTTTTGAGATTCTCTTCCTTCCCCATCTTCTCATCTACCCCTAACTTCCTGATACTGGGAAAGCAGCCTCTGAGGCATATTTACCATCTATAGGTCATGTCAGAGTAGCAGGTGCCAGCTGACCTCTGCCATCAACTACTGATGACTGTACCCCTGACCATTTACTCCAACAAGGCCCATATACTCTGATTCCTCCTTCTCCCTGCCCAGGTCTCCCCAGTCTTCATTCTTAGCATCTGCCACAGCTTCCCCTGAGGGTTCAGGTCCTGTCAGCTGCTTTTCCCATACCACACTGGAGCTTGGGTCCCACGCGGCTGGCCTTAGCCAGCCGCTTCATTCAAGAGGTCATTTACATGTGCACAATCCAATCTCCCTCAGACTGCCCTGGGAAGCAGGTTCAGTTCCCTCACTGCTCTAGACTTGTCCTGAATTGTCCTGGAAGTGTTCTGGATCTGAGGAGGCCATATCCAATTCTCTCTTCCCTCACATGAAATAGGGGAGGGTTCAGGGGTTCTCTTCCCAGGCACTCACTCGCTTTCCAACTTCAAACATATCTCCTTTGAAAACAATGAGCCAATATGCTTAAGTACTTATTGACCTTAAGAAGGGCTTAATTAAGCAGTTTCCGTATCTATAAAATAAGTAAAATAATATTCATTTCATGGGACACTTTAAACTTCTGAAATGCAACAAGTGCTACCCATTTCCAACCCCTTCTGGGTTTTCCCTTCCTGATGACCTTCTGGTCATTATAGTGGTATGTATAAGTTGTGCTTGTTCTAAATATAAAATCCACCCTTCCTAACCTAACACCCAAAAATTCATTTGCAAACATATGCCCCAAGTTCCTGCCCACATAAACCAGGAAAACCTTGAGATTCTTTTGGTCTATAATACACGTTAATGCTTTCCTAGGGGCTCAGATGGTTAAGTATCTGCCTGCAATGCAGGAGACCCGGGTTTGATCCCTGGGTTGGGAAGATCTCCTGGAGAAGGAAATGGCAACCCACTCCAGTATTCTTGCCTGGAGAATTCCACAGACGGAGGAGCCTGGCAGGCTATAGTCCATGGGGTCGCAAAGAGTCGGACACGACTGAGCGGCTTCACTTTCACTTTCATACGTTAATGCATCGTGGTTTAAATTCTTTATCAGGCATGGCAATCTTAATAACCATGCAGCTTAGGTGACTTATATTTCACTGATTAGCCTCACCCTTACCACTCCAATCCCAAGGATCCGTGTCCCACCCTGAGTAACCCTTAAAACTCACATTTACATTTTCACTTGTTTTAAAAATTGAAACACTTCAAGAAATTAGCTAAGAGGTCATTTTCCAAGACATTAGGTTCAAGGTTACTAGTACATTGTTGCCTTAAAAATTAAAACCAAAATTGAGGACTTGGCACATTTTACTTTTCAGTCAGCCATTGCCTTTTGAGTATGAACTTTACCCTTTGATCAACTCTAGTCATGAAAAGTGAAAGTCACTCGGTCGTGTCCAACTCTATACAGTCCATGGAATTCTCTAGGCCAGAATACTGGAGTGGGTAGCCTTTCCCTTCTCCAGGGGATCTTCCCAAACCAGGGATCAAACCCAGATCTCCTGCATTGCAGGCAGATTCTTTGCCAGCTGAGCCACAAGGGAAGCCCAAGAATACTGGAGTAGGTAGCCTATCCCTTCTCCAGCAGATCTTCCTGACCCAGGAATCACACTGGAGTCTCCTGCATTGCCGGCAGATTCTTTACCAACTGAGCCAACTTATCAGCTTATCATAGTTTCTTCATATCTTCTTTTTAAAATCTGATTGCAGCACAGAGAGAAGTTTAGCTTCTTTCCCTACAACAATGGAAAATGGGCCACCAGAGATTTAAAAGCAATTTCCAAAAAGTCAGTAATTACAGAGGTCCACCTTGGCATCCAAATTCCCATCAGATTTTTTTTTTTTTTTAGAGCTATCATGTCCATGTAATCATTTCAGCTCACAATGAAGGTGATTAGACATTCTGAGAGAATTCAGTTTCACAGATTAATCCCCTTCTCCTCCCCCCAAAATGGTATCACATAAGGATCACATAAAATTAGTTTTTGCCCTTCCTCTCTCCTGTGTAAATAGCTGATATTA
Source organism: Oreotragus oreotragus (assembly GCA_006410675.1). Lineage (NCBI taxonomy): Eukaryota > Metazoa > Chordata > Mammalia > Artiodactyla > Bovidae > Oreotragus > Oreotragus oreotragus. Next base: position 276,963 of record SJYX01009252.1, on the reverse strand, counting down.
TGAAAAACAGGGCAGAGTCACAGATTTCCTTATAAAAAGCATTATAACAGATGTGCAGGATGCAATAGGTACTAGAGGGATAACCTTTGGTTTTAGAGTAACTACGGGGCTTCCTCAGTGTCTCAATAGTAAAGAATCCACCTTCCAATGCATGAGACATGGGTTAGACCCCTGGTCTGGGAAGATCTCCTGAAGAAGGAAATGGCAACCCACTCCAGTATTCTTGCCTGGGAAATTCCATGGACAAAGGAGTTTGGAGGGCTACAGTCCTTGGAATCACAGAGGAGTCAGACACAACTTAGCAACTAAACAACAAATGAGTAATTTTGACATAATATTCTAGATGCTGCTAAGGATATGCTATAATTTTCCATTTATGACATGATATGACACCATGATGACCACCCTATGACAACAACCAAGCAGAACTCCATAACCCTAAGGAGGTACCAAAAAGGGAGGCCCTATGCAGATGACAACACCCTTATGGCAGAAAGTGAAGAGGACCTAAAAAGCCTCTTGATGGAAGTGAAAGAGGAGAGTGAAAAAGTTGGCTTAAAGCTAAATATTCAGAAAACGAAGATCATGGCATCCGGTCCCATCACTTCATGGGAAATAGATGGGGAAACAGTGGAAACAGTGTCAGTTTATTTTGGGGGGCTCCAAAATCACTGCAGATGGTGATTGCAGCCATGAAATTAGAAGACGCTTACTCCTTGGAAGAAAAGTTATGACCAACCTAGATAGCATATTCAAAAGCAGAGACATTACTTTGCCGACTAAGGTCCGCCTAGTCAAGGCTATGGTTTCTCCTGTTGTCATGTATGGATGTGAGAGTTGGACTGTGAAGAAAGCTGAGCGCCGAAGAATCGATGCTTTTGAACTGTGGTGTTGGAGAAGACTCTTGAGAGTCCCTTGGACTGCAAGGAGATCCAACCAGTCCATTCTGAAGTAGATCACTCCTGGGATTTCTTTGGAAGGAATGATGCTAAAGCTGAAACTCCAGTACTTTGGCAACCTCATGCGAAGAGTTGACTCACTGGAAAAGACTCTGATGGTGGGAGGGATTGGGGGCAGGAGGAGAAGGGGATGACCGAGGATGAGATGGCTGGATGGCATCACAGACTCGATGGACTTGAGTCTGAGTGAACTCCGGGAGATGGTGATGAACAGGGAGGCCTGACGTGCTGCTATTCATGAGGTTGCAAAGAGTCGGACATGACTGAGCGACTGAACTGAACTGAAATGAAACCTTTATTTAGTCCATGTGGTCATTCCCAGCAAGTCAGACCTGACTGGGCGAAACATGAAAACTGACCCATGTTGGGCTCTCTCCCAGGCTCCAACTGGATCTATAAAAAGTAAATTTGAGCGATTTGGGTTTGCTGATTTGATCATATGGACCAAGACAGCACAAGTGAGGCTTGTGCTCAAACAAGCTGGAACATCCTGGCAGTCCTCAGGCTCCTACCTCCAGCCCTTCCTCAGGGCCAACAACATCCAGCGCTTGAATTCCACATGCTACCCTTTTAGTACAGATTCCTTTTCTAATTGTGCTAGCTGTGATTTCTTGCAACCAGAGTCTTAACTTCCACATACACTGCCTGCTCAGATTCTCTTTGCACCTTCTTAGGCACCCCTCTCTGTCTTCTCCAGAGACAAAGCAAATTTGTTCCACCAGTCCGTTTGGTCTGCAACCAGGGAAAGTAAGCTCTATGAGAAAGTTACGGGAGACCCTCAGGAAACCACTCCTCTCCCGTAAGTCCTGGGACTCTCTGCCACTGCCAAACACTTTCTTATGGGAAACAGATGAGAATAACAGACTTTCCATAAAAGTTTAGTGAAAAGCTAACCAAATAAGGTAAAAAAAGTTTGAATGAGATGTCACAAAGGGTCCTTAATTTCAGCACCAATTAAAAAAATGGGAGAACATCACCCCCATGCCAGATCCCCAGAATGGCAACCCACAGTGAGAGATTTGACTCCCAGAGACTTGGCTGCAAGCTTAGACAGCCCCTCTGTCAAGCGCCCTGTAGTTCTGTGAGGCAGGCCTGCTCTGGGGCCAAGCACTGCTCACACAGTTGAGGCATCCTTCTTCCAGGCAAATTGAAACTAGCAGGCCCATAATTTGGCTCTGGCAGTCAGACTCCAGAGCCTGTTTACTAACTACACTCTACTCTTCCTCTGATCTTGTCACATCCCTCCATTTCCTGTCCAGTCCATCCCATACCCCATTCCAGATCAATCTTTCACAGGGACAGCTTTACTACTATCAACTTCGTGTTCAAATTCAGCAGCGGCATCCTTTCCCAGGCCAGTTGCAGAATGCCAGTTTTATTATGTCCCACTCTTTCATAAAACCCTATAGTGGTTTCCTAAAGCTCTTAACTGCTCACCATTGTCTACCATATCTCACAAAATCTCTCTTCAGGCCTATTCAGCCTGATGAAAGTCTCTCTTCTTCTTACTCACTCTGTTACAGGTATTCTGAACCTGTGTTGTCCAGTATGGTAGCCACAAGCCAGGAGTGGCCAATTAATTCAGTGCCTTGGTTGCACTAGTTACATTTCAAGTGCTTAAGGTCACATGAGACTATAGCTGCCGTATGGCACAGCAGAAGCTCTAGACTTTGATTCTGACTATGGACCCAGCTCTCTGCTGCCTCCAACCATTATAAAGCCAATCCTTTTGCCTCCAATACATCTTGTACCTTCCTTCCCAATGCTCTCCTTGAATTCTTTTTAACCCTTCAAGCCTCAGCTTACACACCACTGATCCAGAAAAGCCTTATTTTTCCCCATGACTAGGTTAAGTAACCCTGTTAAACATTTCCAACCATATCTGATAACTGAAATGATTTAACTACATGCAATATGTCTTTTTCCCCTAAAGATTGGCACTGTCTGTCCTATGAACATTTTTATCTACAGTGCCTGGTGGGCAGTCAATGCAGACTTCCACCTAATAACTTCATTTACACGTACAACACTTTGCAAGAAGGGTAAACCTTACCCATCTTTCATCGTGGACTTCCTCTGACCCTCCCTGCCTCTCCTATTCTCTAGTCAAACTGCACACCCCACTGTCTTCTGGATCAGACCTGTATGTTCCTACCCTTGAGACTTTGCTTGACTGTTTCCTGTCTTGCATCATGTCTGGCACACATTTTGCACTCAGCAAACATGAGGTGGCAGAGAACCACTGGATCTCAGACAGAGCCAACAACAAGGGATGATCTGTGGAGCTTGGATGACTACCAGGACAGAAATGCCAAAAGAGAATTATCTTAATAACAGCAAACTAAAGAAGCTTCTGGGAAATGTGAGGAAGTTCAACATATTTTTTGGCAAAATGACATTTTTTAAAAAATGGTAGTGTGAAGGTCAAACACTGAGTGACATATTACATCATGGTAGCTGTCAATTTTTTCAGAAATATTTTGCCTAAGTGAAAATTGATACTTATGTTTCACTCTTTTGTTCTGTCTGAAAATTAGCACACGGGACTTCCCTGGAGGTCCAGTGATTAAGTCTTTGCCTTCCAATGCAAAGGGTGCAGGCTCAGTCCCTAGTTGGAGAGCTAAGATCCCATATCCCTCACGGTTAAAAAACTAAAACAGAAAACAGAAGCAATATTGCAACAGAGTCAACAAAGACTTAAAGAAATGCTAAGGGGTTATTTTTAAAAACTAAAATTAACACATAGTTATACTTGTCACTTACATTTTATTCCATTTGCCAGATGAAGGTCCAATCTAAATTTACTAACTTTATTCTCATTTATACAAACTTTGGCCCCAATATGAATATCTTCATGTAAGTAGGACCTCCTTCAAGAGAGTACAGTCTTAACTCTCTATAACAAGTTAACATTCCAAAGATTGCCACTTCTTTTTGTCTCACATTTGTGCTATGAAGTTGTAACCTTAGATGTCTTCACAACCACAAACTAATCCCCTAAAACAGCATTATCTTCTTACTACCTACATGGAAACTGACTAGAGGAGACATTTTCAGAATCAGAAATACAGTGGATGATATGAGCCCATTCCCATTCACTTTATTATCTTTCAGGTAAAAGTGTCTTCAACCTTCCTTTCTCAGGTCTATGTAATTTACAAGATGGTGACAAGTACAAAGTGATTTTTGCTTTTAGTCTTTCTCTCAGCTTTTTATTTTCTAGTTGATTTATAAATACAAGAGGTTTCTAATACACCTATCTGTGCTAGCCTGCTATACACTCCTAAAAAGTAAAAACGTGAAAAATTTTGCAAGGCCAGAAAAATAGAGGCTTTCATTTGTAATGCACCAACTAGAACAGCTTCTAAATTGCTATATTAAGCCCAACTGGTATAAGTGGCTAACTTTCTCATTTAACACAAAGCAACTCCTATTATTCAGTCACTAAATCATGTACAACTCTTTGCAACCCCATGGACTTTCAGGCTTCCCTGTCCTTCACTGTCTCCCAGAGTTTGCTCAAACTCATGTCCGCTGAGTTGGTGATGCAATCCGACCATCTCAGCCTCTGTCATCTTTTCTCCTGCCCTCAATCCTTCCCAGCATCAGGGTCTTATTACAAGAAGGTTTAATTACTTTTAAATTTTAAACAAATATTAAAAAATCAAAACAGACAGGCTAGAAGATTTGATAAAATTTATTCTCATAGTCTAACAAAACAGGCTGAGGGAAATATGTTGCTTTAAAAGTTACAATTTTCACCCATCTTCTCCCAGACCTTTCAACATTATACTCAGCTGACTTTCACAAGGTATTGCTGCTAAGTCACTTCAGTAGTGCCCGACTCTGTGTGACCCCATAGACGGCAGCCCACCAGTCTCCCCCATCCCTGGGATTCTCCAGGCAAGAATACTGGAGTGGGTTGCCATTTCTTTCTCCAATGCATGAAAGAAAAAAGTGAAAGTGAAGTCGCTCAGTCTGTCCGACTGTTAGCGACCCCATGGACTGCAGCCCACCAGGCTACTCCGTCCATTGGATTTTCCAGGCAAGAGTACTGGGGTGGGGTGCCATTGCCTTCCCCGATCACAAGGTATTAAGGGATATGAATTCTAACCTGCTTTGGGGGTTCTCTAAATTTGGTTATTTAATGAGACATCACTCCTATTTTCTAGTTACACCCAGCTTGGTTGAGGATAAACATATATTAATAAACAGGAGGTTAAATTACTAATGATTTTCCTTATCTACCATTAAAAACAAAATGAAGGAAATTTCACAAAGTTATATATGAAATGTTATAATTTCATAAATACAAGTTTACAATGCTTACCATTATAAACATGAATATCCAAACAGCTTGAATAAAATTCTGTTACACATCCAAATATAAGAAAGCGTATCTGAAAAGAATTGAGAATTCTTGACTAGAAAGAAGTTAACATTCTGAGACCCTCTTGGTCCTGATCTCAAATCTTCACAAGCTTTAGTTTCACCAGTGTCAAAATCCACAAGGAGATATCCAAACACACCATCATCAAAATTATCTAGAAGTCTTATCTTAGATGATTCAAGTTAACCTTATTAAGACACACTCAATTAACTCTTGGTAAGTCTGTTCAAACCCTAGTTACTCTATACAATTTTGAGGGATGGTACGGGGAGGGAGGAGGGAGGGGGCTTCAGGATGGGGAACACATGTATACCTGTGGTGGATTCATGCTGATGTATGGCAAAACCAATACAATATTGTAAAGTAATTAAACTCCAATTAAAATAAATTTATATTTAAAAAAAGAAAACCAAAATATGTAGAAATGAAATAAATGGATTAAGTGAAAAAAAAAAAGCTTGGCAATTTAATTCAGTCTAAACAGAATTACCATGAGAAATAAGTACAAGAGACACCCATACGATTANTTGATGTATGGCAAAACCAATACAATATTGTAAAGTAATTAAACTCCAATTAAAATAAATTTATATTTAAAAAAAGAAAACCAAAATATGTAGAAATGAAATAAATGGATTAAGTGAAAAAAAAAAAGCTTGGCAATTTAATTCAGTCTAAACAGAATTACCATGAGAAATAAGTACAAGAGACACCCATACGATTAACAAGAATAGGTTAATTCTAGCAGGCGAAGTACAAAGAGAAAAAAAAATACCAAAAGTGGACATTAAAGGGGATCATCTGAGACCATTTAGGAGAGAGGCAGATACCCTATATTCCCAAGACCACCCAAAGGTACCCACCCCTTCACAGGAAAAGAATAATAATAGATACTGCTCATCTCAACCCTGAGCTACAGAGGGGGTGGGGGAGGAGGTGGAGGGGGGCCTCCAATATGTTAAAGACACAATGTTTGTAAGAAAGCCAGGAAGTATTCAAACAGCTGTAATTTATAAAGATTTCCCTCAAAGTGGTTAATCATTTTTAAAGTGTTGACATGTAAAGGGCGAGGCTCTGGTCACTTGGGGAATTGTCTTAGAAGAAAACCTTTCTCCCACAACATCATTTAATGAAGCACTGCATATGGATACTCAACATCGGAAGCTGTTCCAAGGACAGCATTCCAAAGTCAGCTATAACAACAAACAGCAGATGTCCTGAAGAGACACAGTTATCTCCTCCACACACCCAAGCTGTTTAATGGGGGTGTGAGGGATAGACAAAAAATTGTGTGACCAGATAGGCAAGCCATCAATTGCCGAAAAACAAATTTCCAAGGAAGGCACAAGAATATCTAAAATAAAATTTTAAAAATAGACAAACCATTCTCATTTAAAAAAAAAAAAAAAANTAACTGAGAGACTATCCAGTTCTCCAAGAATCTTTCGCCTACTGTTTAAGGTGAAACATCTATTCTTGGTGATCTGAATCAATTTTTACATTGGAGGTTACAAAATAGTGATTTTCTCATGCTATCAGTCTTTCTATATTTATTAGGGGGGAAGTATGCTTTAAACAAACACCGAATAAAATGATAAAATTTCATCAACCAAACAGTGTTATAAATTCCATCATCAGGTCTTAGTACTCTTGAAAATGATCCCAGCAATTCAACTAAAATTTTCAAGTTCAGATATAGATTGATGACCCAAAAGTGTCTGAGATACCTCAGGACCTCAGCTCATTTTCAACTGGACCCACCATGAGGTGAGCCAAGCATGTTCACAGGTTGTGTTGGGTGTCACTGCCTCCAGGGAGCCCTTCATTTGTGCCCAAGCTGTGCCCTCTACAAACTTTCATCAGAGTACCTCTGACACTTCATTACACACAGTTATGGTTGTGTTTACTTCCTTCAGGCTTCCTGGTGGCTCAGTAAAGAATCTGCCTGCAGTACAGGAGACCCAGGTTCAGTCCTTGGGTCAGGAAGATGTCCCGGAGAGGAGAACGGCTACTCACTTCAGTATTCTTGCTGGGAGAATTCCACGGGCAGAGGAGTCTGGTGGGCTGCAGTCCATGGGGACGCAGAGTCAGACACAACTGAGTGACTAACACACACAGTCACTTCCTTCTCATGGATAAGCTCAGGGAGGATAGACACCTTTTCTTATTGGCCTTCTTACCCATAGCATCCAGGACGATGCCCAATGCATACTGAATTAACATTGAAGGCACACATAATCTGTATCATCTAACAAAACCCCTGCGAGGTAAGTAGGGCACATGTCCCTTATTTTATATGGAGAGCAACTCAGAGAGGTAAGGTGACCTGTTTTTAGGAGGCTGTTTTCCTATCCAGTGATGGCAGACTACACCACAATCTACTCAAGAATAAATTCCAGTGATGCTCATTCAGTGGTTTAGAGATTTCTAGGAATGGGAAAAAACATCTCAAATGCTTGTTTCTATCACAAAATGCCCTGCCCATTTTCTCCAAACATCCTTTTCTTGGATTTTTTTCATTTTTCTAATGATTAAAGCTATTACTTATTAACTCATTATGCATCATGCAGGGCTTCCCTGGTGGCTCAGACAGTAAAGAATCTGCCTGCAATGCAGGAGACCTGGGTTCCATCCTTGGGTTGGGAAGATCCCCTGAAGGAGTGCATGCCAACCCTCTCCAGTGTTCTTGCCTGGAGAAATCTCATGGACAGAGCAGCCTGATGGGCCACAGTCCATGCGGTAGGTCACAAAAAAATCTAAACTTGACTTAGCAACTAACACTTTCACTTATGCAAATATGAAACAGAAACAAGGAAGTACTAGATAATTTGCCCCATCACATTCCCCAGAATCAAAGGGGCCAGGATTTACCCAGATGGTCCAGAGTGCAGGCTGTAACCCACTCGTGATGGCACCTTAATCACTGCTGTAGAGCAGAGCCAATGTCAGGCCCTGGCAAAGAACCACTTAGATAGGAATTATTAGTCTCCTCATTTACACAGGAGGTAGTCTTACAGAGGGATAAAGTAACTTCAAGTTAGCTAGTAACAAGCAAAACTAGACTTTTGAACCCATATGACCTTACTCTATGGCCAGAGCTCTTAATCATTGATCTGTGCTGTATATGCTAAGTTGCTTCAGTTGTGTCTAACTCTTTGTGACCTAACGGGCTGTAGCTCACCAGGCTCCTCTGGCTATGGGATTCTTGAGGCAAGAATACTGGAGTGGGTTGCCATGCCCTCCTGCAGGGAATTTTCCTGACCCAGGGATCGAACCCACATCTCCTGCATTGGTAGGCAGGTTCTTCACCACTAGCGCCACCTGAGCATTGATCTACTGCCTCTTTAACTTGCTGCTTCCCCATCAATGTTCAGGTGCACCCTCCTTCTTACACAATGGCCTTTACAGAGGAAAGGAAATCAGCAGTTGTGCTAAAAATAATAATAGGTGATATTTACCAAACACTTACTGGGTACCAGGAAGTGTTCTGAGTATTTTAAACATATTATTACATTTTATCCTCATATTTACTCCATAAAGTAGGTTTTGCTTTAATCATGCTACACACATGCTCATTTAATCCTTGAAACAAATATTTTGACAAGCAATGATGGTGAAAATCCTTGAGATTTTATCTCAGGACTATAACTGGTTCATGAAAATGTACACAGAATATGCAGCTTAGCAGAGAGGACCTCGCATGAAACTGCAGTGAAACTCGAAGTTTGTTCACAGAGCACTGTGTTCATCACTCTTTACTTGGTGTGGTAACAATAAACATTAATCTACTGTCTTAAGAAAAACTGAAAAAACTTATCTACCTCAGCAACCAGTTAAACAGCATAGATCTATCTTCTTAAATCACCAATTTTGGGAGTTCGTGATGAAACTACACTTAGTGGTATTTACTTTCTTTTTCAACAATCTTTGTAGTCAAATGCTTTTATTTAAAACCCTGCAAAATGCATATTGCCAAGTGAATGAAGCCCATCTAAAAAGGCTACATGCTGTATAATTCTAACTCTATGACACCAGAAAAACTGTGGCGACAACCAACGCATCAGTGGTTGCCAGGGCCTCAGAGGGAAGGTGAAGGAGGGGTGGATAGAGAGCATAGAGAATTTTTAGGGCAGTGACATCATTCAGTATGCTATCGTAATGGTGGATACACCTCATTAAATATTTGTCAAAATCCATAGAACATACAAAGAATAAACCTCAGTGTAAATTATGGGCTATAATTATTAGCATTGTAACAATACTGGCTCATTGATTATTACAAATACCACACTAATGCAAGATGTTAATAACAGGGAAAACGGGGCAAGAGGGGATGATGGGGTATGTGGGAATTCTGTGTATTTTCTGCTTATTTTTTTGTAAACCTAAAACTGTTCAACAGATAAAGTCATTATTTTAATATCATGTACAATAATTACATATGTGAATATATAATGTTCCTGTTACAGATAGAATGTANTCATTAAATATTTGTCAAAATCCATAGAACATACAAAGAATAAACCTCAGTGTAAATTATGGGCTATAATTATTAGCATTGTAACAATACTGGCTCATTGATTATTACAAATACCACACTAATGCAAGATGTTAGTAACAGGGAAAACGGGGCAAGAGGGGATGATGGGGTATATGGGAATTCTGTGTATTTTCTGCTTATTTTTTTGTAAACCTAAAACTGTTCAACAGATAAAGTCATTATTTTAATATCATGTACAATAATTACATATGTGAATATATAATGTTCCTGTTACAGATAGAATGTACATATATATGTGTATGTGTGTAGAATATACATATATATGTTGCAGAAGAACATGAAGCCACTTCCATCAGACCATCGAAATATCATTACTAACACAACACCCCTTCTTACTGAGAAGGAAACGTCTCCTAGTTAGTTGTGCTGTGGGATATGTTCTGTCCTGTTGTCAACTCTGGGCAGTTCATTAGGAATAAATTTACAAGACGTCAACTGAAAAGCCCAGTAAATCCAAATTTAAGAACATTTCACCATATGATACATTGAGCACGTTGTGAATACCATTCTATCTTTGTCATACATCCCCATTCCTGTTGCCAATAGAGCACACACACCAAAAGGATCTTGTCTAGGGCACACTTTCAAGACCCCTGGAGATTAGAAGGCATGAGCATGGTAGGGGGCAGGGTAATGAAATTCATTAACTCTGAAAGAAAGACTAAAAAGAAATAAGATTCTACTAACAAAGTTGACTGTGCATGTGTGTGTGTGTGCATGCACGCGTGTTTGGCAGGAGAAGGTTGGGAGTGGAAGCTAGGAATGGAACAAGATTTTAAGATGGAAATAAACACACACCACTTATACACACACATACACATATGTCTGGAGCATATAAGAATCTTTTTAGTTCAAGCTGGTTTTAGAAAAGGCAGAGGAACCAGAGATCAAATTGCCAACATATGCTGGATCACTGAAAAAGCAAGAGAGTTCTAGAAAGACATCTATTTCTGCTTCATCGACTATGCCAAAGCCTTTGACTCTTTGGATCACAATAAACTGTGGAAAATTCTGAAAGGGATGGAAATACCAGACCACCTGACCTGCCTCTTGAGAAACCTATACGCAGGTCAGGAAGCAA
>SJYX01009252.1:211994-251097 GCA_006410675.1 Oreotragus oreotragus | reverse complement strand
GGACCTTAGTCGGCAAAGTAATGTCTCTGCTTTTGAATATACTATCCAGGTTGGTCATAACTTTTCTTCCAAGGAGTAAGCTTCTTTTAATTTCATGGCTGCAGTCACCATCTGCAGTGATTTTGGAGCCCCAAAAAATAAAGTCTGACACTGTTTCCACTGTTTCCCATCTATTTCCCATGAAGTGATGGGACCGGATGCCATGATCTTCATTTTCTGAATGTTGAGCTTTAAGCCCATTTTTTCACTCTCCTCCTTCACTTTCATCAAGAGGCTTTTTAGCTCCTCCTCACTTTCTGCCATAAGGGTGGTGTCATTAGCATATCTGAGGTTATTGATGTTTCTCCCGGCAATCTTGATTCCAGCTTGTGTTTCTTCCATTCCAGCGTTTCTCATGATGTACTCTGCATATAAGTTAAATAAGCAGGGAGACTCATTGGAAAAGACTCTGATGCTGGGAGGGATTGGGGGCAGGAGTAGAAGGGGACGACAGAGGATGAGCTGGCTGGATGGCACCACGGACTCGATGGACGTGAGTCTGGGTGAACTCCGGGAGATGGTGATGGACAGGGAGGCCTGGCATGCTGAGATTCATGGGGTCGCATAGAGTCGGACACAACTGAACTGAACTGAGCACAAAGGAAAAAAAGGCAAATAACAATATAAAGTGCCAACAGAATAAATTTCATGGGTATAAAACACATGGTAGAGAAAACAATCATATTTACAAGTTCAAAGGGATGTGTAACCACTAACTGGTTTGGTTTATAAAGGTTTCATGGAAGAAGTGGGACTTGTATTGTGGTTGACAGGATTTCAGTGAACAGATTTTGAATTTTTTCTTCTGCAAGATTCATTATGACTCATTTTATTATAACTTTCATTTCACAGAGTCACCTTCAAAGATAGAGGGAAGTTTCAAGAAAATGAAGTGAAGTAAAGTTGCTCAGTCGTGTCCGACTCTTTGCGACTGCATGGACTGTAGCCTACCAGGCTCCTCGGTCCATGGGATTTTCCAGGCCAAAGTACTGGAGTGGGTTGCCATTTCCTTCTCCAGGGGATCTTCCCAACCCAGGGATCGAACCCAGGTCNCTCAGTCGTGTCCGACTCTTTGCGACTGCATGGACTGTAGCCTACCAGGCTCCTCGGTCCATGGGATTTTCCAGGCCAAAGTACTGGAGTGGGTTGCCATTTCCTTCTCCAGGGGATCTTCCCAACCCAGGGATCGAACCCAGGTCTCCCACATTGTAGGCAGATGCTTTACTATCTGAGCTACCATATACCATCCACGCATGCATCAAGAAAGGGAAATAATTGCAAATAATTATAAAATTTGGCATTCCCCACAGTAGAAACTCTGAAACATTGTATCCTAGAGACAACCACACCCCTGCTTCTCCTGGGCTCTCCAGCAGTAGTGGTCCCACAAAAATAGCTTCTAAACTCTTTACTTTACCAAGGTGGGGAGGGAAAGACATTGTTCATAAGGCAGGTCCTCTGTCATTGAGTGCCACATAATAGTGCGAAGAATTACCCATTATTTTGATCATTATCTGATTCAGTGAACTAATGAGACAGTTGTTTTCAGTACTGCTTTGTATCTTCATGCAAGAATGGTAGCATCATTTTTCTGCTGTCTGTGGAAGTATCTTACAGAGTGGATGCTAGAAAACTGCTGAATGTAGAACTGCTTGTCAGTGAAGCAGAGGAGTATACTATTTATTCCTCCCTCCTGTCAGGTCACAGAAAAGTAATAATGTTCTACATCTATCAGCAAAAGTGATAAACAGAGCTAGTGAAAGTTGAGACTCATGGGAGACAAGTGAAGACAATTAAACTCATGAAGAAGGAAAATATAATGCTGTGTATTCTTCTACAGCACAAAGGCAAATTGGGGCAAGTTAGAGGTACATGCAAACAGAGAGGTGAAAAAAGTGGTCATTACATTCAGAATATTAATAGATGAGCCCTCCAGTTCATGGCCTCTAAGTGAAAGCAAAACACTCTCTTGGATCAAAAGTGTAATTTCAAAATATCTTAAATGATGTTTGGCATTTTATTTCATAAAATTATAGTCAATTACTCTTCAGATTGAAATTTCAGGAAATCCTCCTTATTTCATTTTCCATTTTCTACTTCTCACTTTTAATGTCAAATAGAATTTTTTTTCTCAGCTTGCTATGACTTTATCAAATAAATTTTCAAATACTATGAGCTCATAAACAGAGGATTCAGACATTTTCAATTATAATGCCAAATCTTTGCTATTATTTCAATGCCAAATAGTTTAAAGTCATTTCCATATGAATAAGTACTGATAATTAAATCCAAGAATTCCACCTTATTTTCCTTTTATAAATAATTATCAGTAAAAAATAAAGTAACATTTCTATACTATTCACATCAGAAATGGAATTATATACATACGTTATAAATACAGACACGATACACATCCCAGGGTGTGTTCATCAGGTAGAAATGTGTGAAATGATGCATGCGAGAGTCAGTTAACTATGTAAATTAGTACTGCTTAAGTCATTGTGTATAACAGTCATGACTGTAGTAAAACACAATCTCAAAAGACAGATAAATGAAAGGCAACAAGGCATTATAAATGCTATTCCAAATTGAAGTAAAATCCTTCATAATTATTGATTTCCTTCTATGTTCCAGGCACTGTAACAGAGAAAAAGGTTATTCAGTTCAGTTCAGTCACGCAGTCGTGTCTGACTCTTTGCAACCCCATGAATCACAGCACGCCAGGCCTCCTTGTCCATCACCAACTCNAGGCATTATAAATGCTATTCCAAATTGAAGTAAAATCCTTCATAATTATTGATTTCCTTCTATGTTCCAGGCACTGTAACAGAGAAAAAGGTTATTCAGTTCAGTTCAGTCACGCAGTCGTGTCTGACTCTTTGCAACCCCATGAATCACAGCACGCCAGGCCTCCTTGTCCATCACCAACTCCCAGAGTTCACTCAAACTCATAAAAGATTATTAAATATTTAAAAGATTATTAAATATTCCAAATAATTAATCCTATAACTTTGAACTTAATAAACTTTGAACTTCATTATATGTAGTAGAAAGAGTGTTGGACTGGGTGTCTAAATGTAGCTCTGCCTTTGCCTGGCTCAGTGATCTTTGAAAAGTTACTTAGCCAGTTCAAGATGGGAAACATGTGTACGCCTGTGACAGATTCATGTTGATGTGTGGCAGAACCAATACAATATTGCAAAGTAATTAGCCTCCAGTTAAAATAAACAAATTTAAATTAAAAAAAAAAAGTTACTTAGCCTGGGTTTTAATATTCTTAAATATTTTAAAAATATCTATACTTAAATATTTAAAACTATAAACTAGATCATATCTAGTTTGATAAACCAGGTCACATCTAGTTTGATAAACTAGATCACATATAGTTTGATAAACTAGATCATAAAAGCCATGATCACATCTAACTAGATATGATCTAAACTAGATTGTATCTAAATTGCTTTGCAGCTCTAAATTCCCATGTTTTTATAAAAGATAAATTTGTCTTTATTTTTCAATAAGTTATGGTTGAATAACATTTTAAGATGAATCAGAAAAATTGGTTAGGCTGTGATGTTAATGAAACCATGCTCCTGATTACCATAATTCCCGTTTTGACCTAAGTTCTAAAACAGATCATTCCAAGTCCTACTGACCAGCCTTGCAGAAAAATGCTCTGATTCAGGGGTAAGGTGTAGGTGTGACAGATAAGTGACAATCCAACTAAAAGCACACACTGTGCTGAGGATAGCACCATAGTTTCATCTTCATAGACCAAAGAACAACAGTGAGACTCTCTGATTTGGGTTGATTTTCCATTACAGATACTCATAGGAGTTTTCAGGAATTTGGTGAAAGCCAGAAGGTGAAAGCAGAATCAAGAAAACTGCCCTTCTAGTGGTGGCCTGAAGAGGCTCTGATGGTTCACAAATGGAGATAAAAAGAGACTGAAGGACCTGGGAGAAAGGACATTCTCTGTTCAAAGAGGAAAGGTGTGTTCTTTACGTCCTGAGCCGCAGATCCTATAGCTGTTTTTAGGAGCTGAGAAGACACGGTACTGTGCATTATTCAAAGCCAATTTTTGTTTAAACAAGAGATATTTATTTTGTGCCTACTATGTGCCCAGCATAATTCTAGCAATGGGGATACAAGAAAAAGTTGCTACTCTGTGGAACTTACATTCTCGTTGGTGAGACAGACAATACTCATTAACGAAAAACTATATAAAACAGCTTGAGGTGGAGAGAAGGCTACGCGAACTCTGATGTAGTGTAATGGCATAGACAGTGTCTCAGAAGAGGGGAAGGGCAGTAATCAGGAAGTAAGGCAGTCGGTGAGGGCCCCTCAGAGGAGGAGGCATTTGAGATGAGACGTGAATGGTGAGGAGGCAGTCTTGCAAAGATGCTCGGGAGACCTATTTTAAGTAAGAAAAAAAGCCCAAAATGGGACTCTTGAGTGCTTAAGGAACAGAAAGAAAGTTCTTACTTTTTCAGAGCCTATGGGATAAAATGAAAAGCTATCTTGGAGGACTTGAAGGCCATAAAAAAGTGTCTCAATGTTGTTTCGATTGAACTGAGAAGACATTAACAGTTGTAAGCAGAGAAGTAACATGATTTATGTTTTTAAAAGTTTACTATGGCTGTGGTGTAAACCATATTGTTTGGGAATAAGAAAGGGAAAAGTAACATTTATATAAATATTTATAAAGCTTTTCTTTAAGAGAAAAATAAAATCCAATTTTAAAATGTGAAATATTTGTTTCCTCTATGTGTGTCTGAATGTCAGTTGTCCTAATGAAGGCTTAATAAGGCATATTTGTTATTTGTCTGACCTATAATCCATGTTGTAAAACACAACCTCCAAGGGGAAGAATGATGTTTAATAATGTCTGAAACAGGGCTCCCAGATGGGCAGGATGGGTAAGATGTGGGAAAGAATATTGGAAGGAAGTGGATGATCCATGGACTGGAAATCTCACCAATCAAAAAAACAATTTATGGAAAAGTGCAAAAAGGGGAACCCATATAATAATTCAACTTATCCTAATAAACTGGAAATATGAAATGATGAGAGAAAATGGATTTGTATTTTCTAGAGAGAGTATAAATATCTTTTCTTAGTTTATTTAATTAATCAAGATTTCAAGGGATAGTTAGTACAGGGAAGTAACAGATACAAATAAACATCTAGATTTTTCCATGAAAGACTTGACCTCATATAACAATCTGCATATGAGTGTTTTTTCCCTAAATACTAAATAACATATCTTCAGGGAAATACTCTACACAAAACAAGAATGATAACACAAAACTGCAAAAGAAATTTCCCATAATTTTATATATCACCAAGAAAATCACTGCTTTTAACACTTTGATTTATGCTTTCCAATCTTTTTCTGTGTATATATATTTTACAATAGGAATTTCATGTTGTATATATCATTTTGTTATCTTGCTTTTATCACTTCATGTAAAGACACATATATTACATTTTGTGCATTTTCTTCTTTTTCTGTCACAAACCTATGTTAGCTTCTGACTAAAACAGTTTTATGTTGTATTCCAACAAAACGGATTAATGTTTTAGTGAGAAAATCTGGGAAAATGCTGTTTTATAAACAGCTTAATTTTAAATGTATGATTAAAAGAGGAAATTAGTTTCTCTTTCAGCTTAAATGTTATGTAATTATCACTTAGCCACCCATTCTACCTGTGTAATATCTTGTATGAATTTGGCACCGTGCAACGCCATGCGCATGGTGGGAAGGGAACTCTCCCAGTGTCCTGACAGGCCTGAGGACCAGCTAAGCAAGCAGGTCTCATGTGTTGGTTCCTGTGGTACATTTTCACCTAAAAACAATATTATCAATAAGATTTGTCACTTAGGCTAGCTGCAAAGATAGTCCACGATGTACCTAAAATACAAAATTATTCATGTAGAAGTCTGGACTAGCCCATAAATAGTACTAAATTCCTTCTACTAGATTTAGAGACAGCATGGGTTGGTTAGTAGCAGCTGGGACCCATAATAACTAATTCATAGCATCTCTGGATGCATTAAAAAGACAGCAAATAAAAGACATCTGGCACTAAGTATGTATCATGAATGCTAGTTCCTTTTCATTCCATTTCCTTCTTCTTTCCTTCCACCTGAATGCAATTAGCTTTACTTACACTTGTTTCTATGGTATTCTGAAGTGCCAATAAAATGACCTTTGGAAAATAGGAGCTGCTGTACCTCAGCCATCCCTAGAAGCAAAGCAGGATCTAGAGTAAATCACTCGAGTGTGTGTCCCGTTCATATTATGTGTCTGTTCAGGAGAAATCAAGTTAAAGCAAATATTTAGGGCAGCAGTGATGGAAATAAGCATAAACTATGAGCATGTAGGTGAATCATTTTTATACATGCATGAAGAAAGAAGGCACTTTGCCTTGGCTATATCCTGAGAACTTAATAAAAATAATAGCAACTGGCACAGTGTTTTTTTTTTTTTTCTACATATGACCTTCTTCTCCTTCTGAGTCACTGTGCCATACTAACAACATTCACCCTAAGATGAGGGGAGGCCAGCAGAAGGCAGTCATGGCTAGCTGACCACCAAAGCTCCTCTCCTGAAGGCTTGAGTTGTTTCTGCCTGTCCCAGCCCCTTTACTTTTTCACGGAGTTATGTGACTGCTGCTAAGTTGCTTCAGTTGTGTCCGACTCTGTGCAACCCCATAGATGGCAGCCCACCAGGCTCCTCTGTCCCTGGGATTCTCCAGGCAAGAACACTGGAGTGGGTTGCCATTTCCTTCTCCAATGCATGAAAGTGAAGTCGCTCAGTCGTGTCCGACACTTAGCGACCCCATGGACTGCAGCCTACCAGGCTCCTCCATCCATGGGATTTTCCAGGCAAGAGTACTGGAGTGGGTGCCACTGCCTTCTCCAGTTATGTAACTAATTCTGGCCAATGGTTTTGAATGAAAGCAATAGGCCAAGATAACTGAAAGTCCAGTGTGAGTTTCTCATGTTTGTTCTCTTCCTACGGCCACCTTGGAGTCATATATTAAAGAGAGAAAAAAAACAAGATGGAAGGAACCTAAATTCCTGACTTACTGCTTAATGGAGTGCATCCAGGGGAGTTCATGAACAAAAATATCCACCTTGGATATAGCCTGAGTGAGAAATAAACAACACAGCAGATAGATGGGTACCGCTTGTTTGGGTGGTTGGATTGCATTTACTAATACACAGCATAAGCGGCCATTTGGGGACTGGACTAAAAATAAATGACAAATGAAATGAAGAGAAAAAGTTAAATTTTAAAACTACCCTTTGTTCTGTTTCTCAAGGGCTAGTCATGACTCATGGAAAAGGAACCTGCCCTCTATCTGATAATCTATAGTCTAGTTTCCTGGCCTTAGAAGGGACCCCCTGGGTAATTGTTTTTCTGTTAATCCTTTCTAGAAAATTGGCTAAACCGCCGCAAGGTATGAGGTGGTCGGTTAGCCGTTACAGCCTGATAGCTTTCAGACCTATCTCTGTAAAGGTCAAGTTATGCCCACCAATCAGTTTGCTGAGATCGTCTTCACCCCACCTATACCTGCTTATAGCTTTTGGTGTATAAAAACTGCTTTGTAACTAGCATCGGAGTTCGTTCTTTTCAAGGAAGATCGAACCCCGGCGCGCCGGTTTAATAAATCCTCTTGCTGATTGCATCGAATTCGAGTCTTGGTGATCTGAGAAGCGACGTTTCCCGTGATTAGGCCGTTCGGGGCCTAACAGAATGACATCAAGTGCGTTTATAGGAGGTAAAGGATTGACCAATTTGGTCCATTTGGATCAGAGAATGTTTGTTTACTTGAGAAGAGAGGTAAGCTGGATCCCGAGAATGACTCAAAGGAGAAGAGGCAGGAGCATCAGCACCAGCAAATGCATCATGACAGCAACGGGTACTGTGCGTTCGCAAAACAATCAGTTGGCCAGTCTGCCTTGGGGGTAAATTTGAAAAAGGATTTTAAGATGTCAGGAACCTTCTGGAGTTAAGGGAACTGGGGCTTGGAATACCATGCCATGAACTTGATCCTGCCAGTGAGTGGGACACACTGAAGATTTTTGCATAGTGCGATGGCAACGTGAGATGACTTTAGAAAGTTGTGAGGAGGTAATAGGAGAGTCCTCCCCACCTCGGCCTATCCCCTCCCCTCACCCTGGACCTTGCTCTCCACCTCCCCTAGAAAAAACTCTCCAACAAAAACAAACCAGAAAACCAGTAAAGATGTTGGGAGGATAGAAGCAGCAGATAGAACATAGGGGGAAGTACAAACTCTCTGCCCTTCTCAGATTTGTCCTGATCCTCTCCAGAGATAAGATCTATTGAGGCTGTGCTTGTGCCTAGCCAACAGTGGTTTCTCCTCTTATTTGCCAACAAATATCCTGAGTTTGCACCAGCAATGTGTGCTGCTCTAGAGATAAGTTGGTGGTGATTCGGGTCAGTAATTTCTACCACATTCCTCTCCAGCAGGTAAAGCTACAGACGAGCCAAGTGAATCAGGACTCCTGAATGAAATTTTAGACGCAGACTGCTGAGGACTTCTGAGAAATTATTGTCTTTACTGAAAAAACAAAAAGAACTCTTAAGGGAAAAAAAAGTTACTCTTCCTTACTCCCTCCACTTCTTAATCTTGAAAATGATTGTCACCAGAACTGTGACAACCAGCTTGGGACCACACAATAAAGGTTATGGAGTGAATAGATAAGCACATATTAGTTTCCTGAAGACATTACTGAGCTGCCAAATCATGATGCTACTCCTTAGCTCCAGACTTGTTACTAGAGAGCATCACGGTTCAGTCGCTAAGTCGTGTCTGACTCTATGTGACCCCATGGACTGCAGCATGCCAGGCTTCTCTGTTCATGGGATTTTCCCAGCAAGAATACTGGAATAGGTTGCCACGCCTTTCTCCAGGAGTGATTGAACCCATGTCTCCTGCACCGCAGGCAAGTTCTTTTCTGATGATTCATGTGGGAAGTCCAACCCTTGCAACATATGCATATAAATATCTTAGCCACAGATACAAAAGATATCAGATAAACCAAGAACAAAACTTACCTGAACCCCCTTTAAAAGCTAATGAAAATCAAGATGTCAAAGGAAAGTATCTAAATGCAGAAGCTAAATAATTCACTAGATTACTATCAATGACAGCAGAAATAAATGAGGCAAAGCATTCAGAAGATAGAAGGGAATCACTCCATCCACAAGAAATAGTATTATTTTGTCTTGGATTTGCAACATCACTGACCAAAAACAAAAACAAAAACAAAAACATTTAGAATTAAAGCTTCCAAATCAAAAGCAAATACAAATTTTCCCAAGATGTAATTTAATAAATGATTCAGATAAATTCAGTGGGAGTTATAATGATCATACAGAAACACATATATTCTGTTCACTGAAGAAACGATTTATCAGTCCTCTTAACAAATGCTCCACGGTGAAGGCAATTGGAAAATAAACGCATGAAGACCCTTTGCAGGGGGACTCCCCTGGTGGTCCAGGGGGTAAGAATCCACCTTTCAGTGCGGGGGATGTGGGCTTCATCCCTGGCCGGGGAACTAGCATCCCACATGTCGTGGAGCTGCTGAGTCTGTGGGCCACAACTAGAGAGTCTACAAAGAAAGATCCTGTGTGATGCAACACAGCCCCGATGCAGTCAGGTAAATATTTTAAAAATCCTTTAAAACCTTGAGTAAAATCTACGTATTCCCTGAAGAACAAAAACAGAGCTCTGAAGTGTATCCCTAGAAAATTAGAAGTGGATGAAAGAAGAGAGTATGTCATTGTCCAAAAAGCCAATATTCTCTTTTATTCCAACCTTATTGCTACTTGAGAAAAACTCTTCTGCTCTGAGACTGTTTTTGTGTTCTTATTTAGTGCTTTCCGTCAGTTGAAAATATCTGGCATGTGGTGGATCTCAATATATATTTGTTGAATGAATATCTAAAGACTGTTATATTAATTTCCTGTGGCTGCTGTAACAAATCACTACAAGTTTAGTAGCTTAAAATAACAGAAATTCATTCTCTCACATTTTTGAAAGCCAGAAGTCCAAAATCTGTATCACTGGGCCAAAATCAAGGTGTCAGCAGGCTACCCCTCCTTCAGAAGCTATAGAGGAGAATCTGGTCCTTGCCTCTTACAACTTCTAATAGCTGCCAGGATTCTGGCATCTACAATCTACATCATTACAATCTTTAAGAGCAGAATCTTCAAATTTTCCTCTGCTCCATCTTCACATCACCTGTATGTCAGTGGGAAAAATCTCTCTCTCCCTTCCTTTTATAAGAATATGTGAGATTACATTTAAAACCTATCCTAATACCACTAATCCCCAAATAATGCCCTCATCTCAAGATTCTTAGTTTAATCATATCTACAAAAACTAAAAAAAAAAAATGCAAGCTAACAATCCTAGGTTCCAGGAATTAGGAATGTGGATATCTTTTAGGGGGACAATTTTTCAGCTTAATATAAAAGCTTATTACTACTGCTAAGTCACTTCAGTCATGTCTGATTCTGTGCGACCCCGAAGATGGCAGCCCACCAGGCTCCCCCATCCCTGGGATTCTCTAGGCAAGAACACTGGAGTGGGTTGCCATTTCCTTCTCTAATGCATGAAAGTGAAAAGTGAAAGTGAAGTTGTTCAGTCATGTCCGACTCTTAGCGACCCCATGCTCTTAGCGACCCCATGCTAAGAAAGTAATAAATGAAAAATAGAAGATATACCAAGAAAAGGGAGTCTAACAAAGAAATAATATGTTTGTTTATCACATGGATGACTTGGATCATCTTATTGAAGTTAAAGGGGCTTCCCTGGTGGCTCAGTGGTAAAGAATCCACCTGCAATGCAGGAGATGCAGAAGATGTGGGTTCGATCCCTGGGTCAGGAAGATTCACTGGAGGAAGAAATGGCAACTCCTCCAGTATTCTTGCCTGGAGAATCATATGGACAGAGGAGCCTCATGGGGTCACAAAGAGTCAGACATGAGTGCTTCTAATGCAGTTAAAAACTTTACTTCTGAGAAAACAAAAATTAAAGACAACTTTGTTAAAATTAATGTGGCAATGAAGAAAATTTCAAACCAAACAGCCAGTGCTAATAAATAAAAATTGGAAAATCACATGCTCTTTCTCTGAAAGAAATGATTAATATTAAGATAAAGAATGAATCTATGAAAATTTCTGTGGGGAACATGATCCAAAATCATCATTACTAGTATAATTCACTTGGATTCCTTATGGAATAAAAGAACATTATGTAAGATATTTTCTCTATATCAACATTATTTTTGCAGATTTCTGCATATAGGAGAGGAGAGAGATAAGACATTGCCAAGAATTTTGATGCTACAAAAGGCTGAAAGGAAATGTTGAGTGAATTAAACATTTCAGGAAGTTTTAAAGCTCAGAATATAGAGGTGTGGCCAGAATGCTGGAGTGGGTCACCTTTCGCTTCTCCAGGGAATCTTCCCAGCCCAGGGACTAAACCCACATCTCCCACATTGCCGGTGGATCCTTTACCAACTGAGCTATCAGGGAAGCCCACAAAAGGCTGAAAGGAAATGTTGAGTGAATTAAACAGAGAGTTTTAAAACTCAGAATATAAACCTGTTTTTTAGTATACTGAGAAAATAGATAAGGATAATTTTGAAGTTATCAGAACAGAAATCTAAACTATATTATCACTATTATTCTTCTCCTGCTGTTTCTATGTCCTGCCACTGTCTCCCAATGTATTACTGTGGAGAAGGCAATGGCACCCCACTCCAGTACTCTTGCCTGGAAAATCCCATGGATGGAGGAGCCTNTTATCAGAACAGAAATCTAAACTATATTATCACTATTATTCTTCTCCTGCTGTTTCTATGTCCTGCCACTGTCTCCCAATGTATTACTGTGGAGAAGGCAATGGCACCCCACTCCAGTACTCTTGCCTGGAAAATCCCATGGATGGAGGAGCCTGGTAGGCTGTAGTCCATGGGGTCCTGAAGAGTCTGACGTGACTGAGCGACTTCACTTTCACTTTCATGCATTGGAGAAGGAAATGGCAACCCACTCCAATGGTCTTGTCTGGAGAATCCCAGGGACGGGGGAGCCTGGTGGGCTGCCGTCTATGCGGTCGCACAGATTCGGACATGACTGAAGTGACTTAGCAGCAGCAGAGAACCAAATATAAAAGCAGTTTAAAATTATAAGAATAAAAGCATTAATAGAAATATAGAAAAAAAACTATAAGAATAATAAAAATCCTGTCATTTAACTTTCTTTGCTTTCACGAATATTTTCAAAACTTTCATTCTAAGAACAAAGCAGGGGTTTAAACACATCCCTTAAAGAGTATTTATTAACATTTCTTTTAATATCCACATTTTAAAGTTTATCCTTGAATTCCTTATCCAGTAGGTATTTGCTGAAAAGTAAATATTTATGGAGTTAGTATATATCTGTTGAATGACTGAAAGAAAAACGTGGCCCATAGACACATTTTCAGAGGGAGGTACGGGGCACCAATTTTCCCTAGAACAATCCAAATGAGAAACAGGAATGTGATTCTTGCTCAGAGCTTATGAAATCTTGATGTCCACGGACTACCTGGGTGGAGAATACCATGAAAATTCTGAGTGTCCAGAAAATCCTACAGAAGGATTCTCAAATCAGTCTGGAAATAAAAATAGAGAAGACATAAAAGTATTGTTTCATTGATTTTCATTTTTTATTGAATTATGTTTGAATATGTTTTGGAAATTTATTCTCCTCATCAGTTTCTCTGAAAATTTTTCTTCTTCCTACTCTTCCTTATCTCTTGACCCACTTTCTCCTCTCTTCCTTGTCTTCCCTACTGTGTATTTTTTCTTATCGTGCTAGTCATTGGACAAATTCACCATTACCAACCAACAAAAGTTAGATGGTCTCATGAACACTTTCTGCCTGACATATGCAGTTATTTTCAGCTCATGGAAAAAGTTAGCAGAGATCTGCTGCTGCTGCTGCTAAGTCACTTAAAACCAGTTGAGGAGTGGAATGGGGAGGAGGGTGGGTGGAGGGATGTTCAAGTGTGAGGGGCACGGGTAAGAAAAGAAATGGAGAGAAAGAAAAAAAAAATTGAACCTTTAAAACAGTTCCTGAGCTTGAACAAAAGATGATGTTCCTGAGGAGAATAAAATATAATTGACTAGGATCACAACAAATATTACCAATATGGATTTAGAATGCATGGACGGTGAAGTCAAATGGAATGGCACTCTCCCTTTTTAAATTCCAGCTAAACCTTTAAAGTTTAGAAATACTTGGACTGACCATGAGGTTTATAGAACTGACATGGTTGATTATAGAGATGTCGTGGCAAGATGGAAAAAAACTGGTTCTGATTCTCCCTGCTCCCTATATAATATGGCACAATTCACAGATGCTGCTTCTTCCATCCAGTATGATTCTATCTTGCCATTTTTGCTCACTGTTTTCCTGAACCATTCAGCTTTCACTGACAAACAAGAGAGTCAGTCAAACAACCACACCATAGTGTAAATTGCTGACACTATTTCTGGAGATTCTTCTGGTTCTTAGGTGAGCTGTTAGCACTCAAGATACACAGAAAACCCCTGCCTCTGGGGTATGTGTATTTTCTGAGATCTAACAGAAGAGCTTTAAACTGAAAGACTTAAACTAAATCTTCCATCTTTGGTGGCTCAGAGGATAAAGCATCTGCCTGCAATGCGGGAGACCCTGGGTTGGGAAGATCCCCTGGAGAAGGAAATGGCAACCCACTCTAGTATTCTTGCCTGGAAAATGTCATGGACAGAGGAGCCTGGTGGGCTACAGTCCATGGGGTCGCAAAGAGTGGGACATGACTGAGCGACTTCACTTGACTTTAAACTGAAGCTCCAAGTGAAAAGGGGGGTGGTGCACACTGTGTATTCAGTATTATGGATTTCCCCGGTGGCTAAGATGGTAAAGAATCCGCCTGCAATGCAGGAGACCTGGGTTTGATCCCTGGGTTGGGCAGATCCCCTGGAGAAGGGAATGGCTACCCACTCCAGTATTCTTGCCTGGAGAATTCCATGGACAGAGGAGCCTGGCAGGCTATACACCGTGGAGTCATGAAGAGTTGGACATGACTGAACAAGCATGATTCAGTATTGAGTCTCTTGAATCAATCTACCTGCTATGGGAAGGAATTAGCCAAGAAGTTGCTCATCTTCTCAAGATCAGGAATGTTTTTCACGCCCTCACCTCCAAGGAATTCCCTTACAGTCATTCTTGGAATTTGAACTGAATTTATCTCAACATTTCTCCTATGTTATACCCACTGACCCTTCCCATTCTGTATTCTTGGAGTCTTTTTCCTCCTTTTTATTTATCCATTCATTTATTCAACAAGCAATCAATGAACATTTATTGAGGTCATGTTTGGGAGATTGCATTTGTACCTGGGATACAAGCTGATAACACCCATTGTCAAAAGCTGTGGGGGAGGGATAGTGTGATCTAGGGTCGACAATGAACAGCTGTGCATTCATTAACTCCACTGGCTTGAACCTAAATGGAAACTGACTAGAGGTAGCCTTTTCAAATTAATTATATGTAATGAAGACTCTCTGACACAACATTAGTCAATATAAACTGTTTAATGTAGGTGAGTGCCTATGATGGTTTGTCGATCTTATTGCAGGAGTAGATTCTCTCTCTCATTGTCCTGCTGGGTGGCTCCCTTGACCTTCACTGTGGATTGGATCTGGAACAAGGGCTTTCAAGATCAAGTCTCCTGCCACAGACTCCACATCCCAGTGTCAGGGAGAGGAAGGTCAGAGGCACTGCTGCAGCAGAGTGCAGCGTTACTAATTATGGAAGCTGGGGCTTTATATTTGGTAAACCCTAGTGTGCTGACCCTAAACGTGTTTAGTGCACTTGTTGGCTCTGCTACTCCAACTTGCCTGCATGGACACTTCACTTCCATCACATCAGGCACATCAGGCACCCCTAATATGCTGATATGGGTAAGACGTGGTGGCCTTCAGTGGGTGTAGGCAGCTCTTTGAGGCTGGTACTAATAAGATGTTGTGGCCAGAACTGGGCCTTAGACTAAAAATTTATGGATATGTGCACACCCACTAAGTGGATTTAAGTTATTTTATTTCTTCTAACAACAACAAAAAAAATGCATTTAAGTAATGAATTTCTTATGGTGGAATTTCAGGCAAAGTAGGAGAGACATTTGGTGTTTGTGTGCTGTCTTTGCCTGCTCTGCGACCCCATGGACTTGTAGCCCATCAGGTTCCTCTGTCCATGGGATTTCCGAGGCAGGAATACTGGAGTGGGTTGCCATTTCCTTCTGCAGGGGATCTTCCTGATCTAGGGATCAAACCCACATCTCCTGTGGCTCCTGCACCGACTGGCAGATTCTTTACCACGGAGCCACCTGGGAACCACGAAATACTTGATTTCAGGTGGTTATTCTCAATTCCCCTGAAGTGTACCTTATTTCAAAAGCCTATTATCCTCTTTGTTCAGTTGAGCCCAAATAAGATGGAGATAAGATTGCTATCTTTCTAGACAAGATTAAGAGTTTTAGCTGAGTTTAAGAGTTTAGCTGAGATTTTTTTAAAAAATGCTTCCAGTTTAATATAATTTTATGTACATCCTTCCAACTGTTTTTCCTTTTCATTTTCAGTCATTATGCTGAGATAAATTTATTCTACATCTTCCTTTTAATTTATGGAGAACACATCAAAATGTTTCTGAAACATTTAGTGAAACATCAGATGATCTTTCTGATTAAAAAAAGAGATTTTTTTTTTAAGCCGAAAATTCAGGAAGTTGACTTACCAAAGCTAAACATACTATAATTTTAAAAGTTTAGGATTGCTTCAGAATATGAAATAAATAACAAGATGTGCCTATAATTTAGAAAAATATACCTTTTCCCCTTTATTTCTTTTACTACTATTTTTATAAAAACAATAGAAATGTACAGAGCAAAATGGACCCTTTCATTCTTAAAATCTTCTCTTTTTTTCTGTGTTTATAATTTGGAACCGTTTAAGGTAGCATTTCTCAGAGTATGGAACACAAGATCTTCAGAGTGTGTTTCAAGGAACACAGACCTTCAAGACTGCCCCAAAAGGTACACCAAAGAAAGCTTTCTCATTAATTAAAGGCAGAAATCACTCAATAGTGTATCCTGTCTGGGAGACTTAATGGTGTGATGGTAATGCAACCTGGAGGCCCTGTAAGAATGGAAGGTAATGAAAGAATGTAGTTAACTTTATCTACCCCAGCATTGCCTGCTTTGCAAGTATATCTGTTAATATCCATGGATTGCATGTTGGGAAATACTGACCAAGTTTTTCATAGTTATTTAACACTTAAATATTTTTCCTCTTCAGAAAAGAAAGGCAGTATAATTAGTTATTTGGATTTTGGACTCAGACAGCCTGAGTTCTAACTCCAATTCTGTGACCTTGAGCAAATGACTTAACCTTTTTGAATGTCAGTCTTTCTGTCTCTAAAATGGGCATCATAATAGTACCAATCTTATGGAGTTGTTGCTAAGACAGATCTTCTTTAAAGTACCTAGTATACTGCCTGGCATGTAGAAAGCTCTACATTTATGACTGTACTGTTACTATTAGTGAAGGCTTGGGTGTATATACATCTTAGGTACTCACAATAATGGGAGTCAATTATTGTGATTTCCATCATCTTGACCTTTTCATATATAAGCTATAGGTTTGGGCAGATAATAGGTCTCTCTAAAAGAACAAGTTTTGCATCTGGAATCTGCTCCAAATGTCATCTACCATACTCAAGGTTAAAGCATTCAATCTCACTGAGACCAGACTATCTGTTTAACTATCTCACTGAGACCAGACTATAGTTTAGTTATCTAAGCTAACAAGTTTATCTTCCTTATCCTTCTGTCCTTTCAACCCATTCCCTTTCTCTTTTTTTCTTTTTATGCATTTCAGCTCCAGTAGTGCTTTGGCTAATGTCTTATGTTTCCTTCTTTCTCTCTTTTATCCGGCATCAACTGATTTATGGTGGCCTGGCCATGTTTTGTTAATCCACCAATTCAACAAATATTTACTGAGTACTTACATGGTCCCTGAATTTATGTATCATACTGAGCACCGAATTCCAGGATCTGGCTTTGGCAAAAGACAGAATCTGAATGCTTACATGAGGGGGAAAAACAAAAAAATGAAAAGAAAACACAGCTTCTTTAGCAAGTTACCTGAAAAATAGCTGAAATTCAAGAAGCCCTTTGATTAGGAGTGAGAGATTGTGCACACAATAGACTCAGTGGCAAAGGTTGCATTTTTCTATCACAAGCACACCTCTTTCCCAAATGCTCTCTCCCTGAAAGCTGCTGACAGAGCTTTGGCAAAAGATCATCCTCCCCTTGGCTGATAAGCTAAGCCCTGTTTTATATTTAACTCACTCCAGCGCAGGAGGGGTGGGGTGAGGGATGCGTTGTTTATAAGAGGAGCCGTGACAATATTCTCGTCAGTCTTCTTCCTCCAGCTCAGCCCCTCTTCTGGAGTCCTTACTCCACCCCCTTGTTTCCACATTCATCCTGGAGTGGCTAGTGGGAACGTGAAGGGAGAGGGAAAGACGCAAGAAGCCAGAGAGAGGTTTGCGAAAGGCGAAAGCCAGCTGCCAAGCCAGGCAATTACTTCCAACTGGAAAAGGACTGCTGACGTTAGTTAGTTACATTTAACATCCTTTCATGTATAACATTTGACTTTGGAAAGAAAAATGTTCTTGGAGGAGGGATCATCTTGGGAAGGCTCTAAGAGATACTGCATTAAGACGAAACATGTGGCCATTATCTGTGCAGTGGTGGTGGCTGTCGGATTAATAGTAGGACTTTCTGTGGGTCTGACCAGATCATGTGACTCTACAGAGAGTGAACAGGGCACGACCCAGGCCCCTTCCCACCTGCCTCCCGTTACCAGCCCTCCACAGGACCAGGGGGTCTGCCCTGCCAGTGAGGATGAGAGCGGAGGCTGGAAGGATTTCAGGCTGCCGGACTTCATCAACCCAGTGCACTACGACCTGGAGGTGAAGCCGCTGATGGAGGAGGACACGTACACGGGCAGCGTGGACATCTCCATCAACGTGAGCTCACTCACCCGGTACCTGTGGCTACATCTCCGGGAGACGAGGATCACCAAGCTCCCGGTGCTGAGGAGGCCGTCTGGGGCGCAGGTTCAAGTCAGGCAGTGCTTCGAATACAAGAAGCAGGAGTATGTGGTGGTGGAAGCGGAAGAGGAGCTTGAGCCCAGCGCTGACGCAGGTCTCTACCACCTGATCCTGGAGTTCGCCGGCTGGCTGAACGGCTCGCTCGTGGGATTTTACAGAACGACATACGTGGAGAAAGGACAAACCAAGTAAAAAAAAATTTTTTTTTGCTACGTTTTCCCAAAGCTTTTACCTTTGCTTTCCGCTTCTCTTCCTTTCCTTTTCTCTTCACCTTTCACTTATTTTCATGGTCTGATCTGTATCTAGACTTGACTTCATTTCCGCCTGTTCCTCTGGGAAGAAAAAACTCTTGCCCTGTTGTATTTTCAAAGCTGATCACAAAATCTGAAACTATTGAATGAGGTGCACGGAGTCCAAAAAAATCAGTGTAAGTCCTTCTTTTCATCAGGAAAAATCATAATATACTGCATTTTATCCTTAATATTTACATAAACTATCTGAAACTTTAAAAAATATATGTTTTTGGTAACTTTCACTGGTGATATTTGTGGGCTTATGGCAACGATTTTAAGCTGAACTTTTAAAATGATATACTAAATTTAAGTGAAAATCAGTAAATATCAATTATAATTTTTTGTTTTATTGGAGAGTGAACATTGAAAGAGCATATAAAATTCATGTAACTGTCTTTGTGTTTTCACTTAAGAAAGGTACGGCTGTGTCTTTTTTTATCTCAAGTGGCCAGAACTATGTTTTACTCAATAAATACTCATTGACTCCATACATCAGTAGTAGCACATGGATAAATCTTTGGGCTTATTATCTATCATGCAGTATGCAGTAATTATGCTCAGTCTTTTGTGACAAAAAAGATATATTAAGCAATTAAGGACATAAAAATATCCCCACACACAGAGCCCTCCAAGTACACCTGTATATATATTTGCATTCCCTTAGACAGTTACTTGTCTTTCATTTAGTCAAAGGCTATTACTTAGAACTATGTCAAAGACATAAGTTCTGTCAATGAATTAAAAAAACTTCACCCTGTGGGTATGGTTCTTGCATCAGAGAGGAAGGTTACACCTGAGGTACCACTGAACTTGAAACTGTTTTGACTTTTACCTACTTAGTGATTCCGAACAAATGAACAATGGAGAAACCTTAAAACTTGGCAACTAAAACCAAAGTTGGCAACTAAAAACGTATAAGCAAATCTTTGACACTCAATCAAACTTAGTATATACAATAAAAAGTATTTACATTCTAAAAAAAAAGAAACCTTATGTCACTGTTTAGAGAAAGTTTAAGGCCAGCCCTCTAAATATCCCTATGTTGTTTGAAGCATTTTATAGAGCAAAGCAAATCTTTTGGTCAAAATGCTTCCTGTTGTTTATCAGAAAGACCAAGAGATTAAAATAAAATATTTAAACATTCTTATTGTGTGGTATAGTATTAAACTGAGTAGACTAGAAATGATAGTTTGAAAAAATATTTGGAGGGATCATGTTTATATAGATACACTATTCTATATACTATAGAATAAATTTCTTTATTGTTTACATATTTTTCTGTTTATAAAAATTACAAATGTTGAAAGCATAGAAATTATAAAAAAGGAAAATCAAAAGAACTTATAAGTAATTTCACCATCCAGTGGTAAGCCCTGTTAACATGCTAATTTATATTCTAATTTTTTTGAAGTGAAGTGAAGTGAAGTCACTCAGTCGTGACCGACTCTTTGCGACCCCATGGACTGTAGCCCACCAGGCTCCTCCGTCCATGGGATTCTCCAGGCAAGAGACTGGAGTGGGTTGCCATTTCCTTCTCCAGGGGATCTTCCTGACCCAGGGATCAAACCCAGGTCTCCCGCATCGTAGGCAGACCCTTTAACCTCTGAGTTACCTAATTTTTTTAGGTAATCAAAATTGTAATTAAATGATCTCTACATATCTCTCCATCCATATGACTTTTAGCTGAATATATTGTAAGCATTTCCCTTTATTAAATATTTTCAAGAATCTGATTTTAAAGACTGAGCAATATTCCACTGCACAAATGCACTGTTATTTTTTAAAACCAATTCACTAATGCTAGACATTTGAGTAGATTCCAGTATTTTATTACTATAAACAAGTCAGAAAGAACATAGCTGTAAGCACATCTGTAAGTGTACTTACAGTATATTTCCTTATGTTAGGATGTAGTCTGAAAAATAAAATTGCTGGGTCAAAGTACAAATACGTCAAGAAACTTATAACATTTATTTTGGTTAGTTATTTCATAAAATATATTAATGAGACATTCACTACAGAAAACTTGAGAAGCAAAAAATTTATAAGAAAAAAAATCCATATATAACTCCATTACTCAAGTATAGTTAATTGTTAGTATTTAGGCAGATAGTTTTCTAGTCATTTTTTTCTGGACACCAACATAGCATTATTATGCTTTATATAGTGTTGTGTAACATGTTTTTACCATATATCAACACTTTAACATGTTATTTGGTGTTCTGCAAATGACTTAATGGATACATGATAGTCCATGATATGAATATAATGTAATTCAACTTTCCCATTAGATTTGGGTGCTTAAATTGCTCCACTTTTTTACCTATAAACACCTATAAAATGTAATAAACAGCTTTTAAAAAAACTAGGAATAGTATTTTCTCATATTTCTATAGGAAAATTCTTAGGAAATTGGCTCAAACTATGTATGTATGAGCACACGTGTGTGTGTATATACACACATCTACACATATATAACACATGTGCATGTACTTATGTATATGTATGTATCTCCAAACTGACTTTCAAAAATATGTTCCAAATTACGTTTTCACAAACAATAAAGTACCTATTTCTCTAACAATAAAATGATTTAAGTATTTGCAATTTGGTAGAGGAAAAGGAATATCTAAAGATATATCTACCTCTAAAGAATATCTACCTTCCAGAGATTCTAAAAATCTGTTAGTATAAAGTGAAAACAAGTCAAAACTTTTAAATGATTATTGCTAAGAGTTTAAAACTGCTTCTTGGGTTGTGAAAACAACAAAAATTGCATCTGAGTAAAGCCATCAAAATACTTTATAAAAATTCTATACACTCTAGGAAGGCCAAAAAATAAGAAACACAGTTCCATTCATAAGTTTCTGTTACGTATTTCATAAGCATAAAAATTACTGTATGCTAATATATATTATTCATTCTGAATCTTTGGATTATTTTACCATATGAGCTAATTTTATGATAAAATATATACTTGAGAGCTGACATTTTGAAACTTGTTTTAGTTGAGAAAATACTCAGAAATACTAAGTGACAGCAAGGTGAGGGGAAGGCCAGTGGTCAGTTAGGCTCCCTTGAGGGACTGGTGTCCCCGAGATTGTCTGTTTTCATTGGTAGCAGTTCAGGTTCTCACATTACACAGGATGCAGCCAGTTCTGTACTGCTTTCATGGTTTTGGAACGATTCTGGCACATACTCGGTAACCTCATTTAGGCTCAATGGAATACTTTTTGTTTTTCTTATTATGAAATATTTCAAGCATATGAGAAAAGTGTATTGTTTTCTTTCAAGCTTGTGAATAACGTTTTGACAATGCAGGTCTCCAGTGGGTTTCATCTACAAAATGCAGAGAAGAGCCACAAGAGTGAGTTCAGGGGGAAGAGCAGCATTCTTTCATATTATATAGTGAACTTTGTAATATTTGATGCTCATACAAGTTCAAATGCCATCAGGGTAATACATTTTTATTTATACTGTCAAGATTATATTTTCCAGCTTTTCTGCCTTATTGTAAAATTAACTCTGGGATTGAGTATGTGTGGTATGGGATAGTACTGTCGGAACCACAGTTCAAACTAAACCTAAGTGCACTCAGTAGTAACCAAAATTACTTGATTTCTGTAAATACAACTGAGACTTGGACTTCATAGAAAGAAGACAACTATCTGAGTTTCTTTCCGTCAAAATTCAGAGGCAAATGGAGACTTGGAGAAGAAGGTAGAACCACTTCAGAGTTCCCTAGCTATAATAACCATAGCATCTCACTGGGGACAGAGTTGTAGTGAGGCTTGGGCGCAGAAAGTTTGAGAAATTTCACAGCCACTTTTTCTACTGTCTGGTCTGTTCCTTTGGGTCTCAGGAAAACCACTTCAAAGGACTGAAATCTTTGGAATGATTTCCTGCCCACACCACTAAACCCTCTTAACACTCTCAACAGTTACGTAGGATTCCCAGTTACTCTCTTCTCAGAGTTCCCCTCTACTCACATCTCCAAAGTATATAACAATATTCCCTTCTCTCCAAGGTTCAGCATTTCCTTCTCTACATCTGGATTGCTCTTACACAGCATTTCCTATGAATACAATGAAGGAAATGGTCTGGAGCCAACATAGTCAGGACTGGCAGACTGGCTATGGGGAAGAGATGAGCTAAAGTTACAGATCAAGGAAGCTCCAGAAGTCTGATCTGACAGCCCACCTTTCACTGATATTAGAAATAGAAGAACCAGGTTTAGAAGGGAAGGTCATGAGTTTGGTGTCAGATGTACTGAATGTTAGAGATATCTAGGAAGAGCTGTCTAGAAGGCATCTGGATAAATAAATCTGAAGCACAAGGTCAGGACTTGGGATAAAGAGTTAAGTGGAAACATGGCAGAAGAGAAATCAGTGGGATGGTCATAAATAAGAGTGCATGTGCATGTGTGTGATACCCTCACACATGGAAATGTATCCTCACTGTAGTTCTGATCTTGAAATTTTAACTGTATGTCAGTTTATTCATTATATTCTTAGATTGATGTGTCAAGTTATTGGTATGTGCATTATCAATAAAGAACAGATTTGGCGGGGGGAGGCCTTGTTTACTTGTTGCAGGATGCATAGTAATTTCCTTTATGTTGGAAGCAAGGAAACAAAAAGAAATTTTACTTGAGTATCCTCCACTTAGAAAAAGAGCTGTTGGAAAAGAAATTAAAATAATTAACTGGTTCAAACCACCATAAAAGTAGGTTGGAGTCTGGATAATAATCTAAATGGGTTGTTTTGCACCGATCAGCTCCCGTAGTTAATTCTGGAACCCTGTACTAAGTCTGCAATGATACTTAGTTGTGCCTGCCTCACCTGCATCAGAAGTCCTTTAAGTTTTCACCCAGACCTTGCTGTTCATTTGCTGGCTCAAGTTATTAAACTACTGAACGTAGCCTGAGAGTCTTCATTGGAAACAGTGTGCCAGATGATTTATGAGGCAGTCAAGCAGTTGTTTTAAGTTGATTCCAAGTGAACAGCTTGGTGCTTGCATCATCACTTCCTCTGCCTTCAGCTTTCTCTGAGGTTACCTTAATCTCACCCACTCAGAGAAGTCAGAGGACTGCCTTCCCTTTTGTAAAACTAACAAGCTACAGAGAAGTATGTTTTTAATGTGCTGGGTCTAGTAAGTGACTTATTAACATGACGTGGAGAGGCCCCTGTAGAAAAATGGTTTACCTCAGCACATTTGCCTAGCATTATAATTATTCAGGACATACCCAAGAGTTACTCCTGAACATACTGTGATTAGCCAGGCTTTTTCCATTACGTTTGCAAAACAATTCATCTAATTTTAAAAAGAAGCTTTTATCACTGAATAAAACCCCTCCAGAGAAGTCATTGTCTGAAATGGTTTTGTAAGGCTATCTCCTATACATTGTTTTCAAATTTGCATATATTTAGAAAACTTTAGTAACTCTGATGGAATTTAGCCTATACAAGTAGGGCCTTTTTAAAAAACTGAAGAATACTTGATTTATAATATTAGTGTCAGGTTTATAGTATAGAGATTTGATATTTTTATGGATTATACTCCATGTAAAATTACTATAAAATATTGGCTATATTCCCTCTGCTGTACAATATATCCTGAGAGCCTGTTTAATTCATAGTGGTTTACACCTCTTAATCCCCTACCCTTATCTTGCCTCTCCCTGCTTCCCTCTTCCCACTGGTAACCACTGGTTTGTTCTCTATATCTGTGAGTCTATTTCTGTTTTGTTATATTTGTTGTTGCAAATAGCAGGCTCTCATTCTTTTTCACGGTTGAACAACAGTCACTGTATACACACACACTACATCATTTTTATCCATTCATTTGCTGGTGACTCTTAGGCTGTTTCCATATCTTGGCTATGAACATTGAAGTGCATCTATCTTTTCAAATTGGTGTTTTCACTTTTTTTCCAGATAGATACCCAGGACTGAAATTACTGGATCACACGATAGTTCTATTTTTATTGTTTTGAGGGACCTCCATGCTGCTTTCCATAGTGACTGTACCAATTTATATTCCCTCCAGTGTCCTACCAGGGTTCCCCTTTCTTCACATCCTTACCAACATTTATTATTTGTATTTTTTGTATTCCTGTTGTCAATGTGGTGTATCACATTGATTGATTGATGGATCTTGAACCATCCTTCCATCCCTAGAATAAATCCTACTTGATGGTGTCTGATCTTTTTTATTTATTGTTGAATTCAGTTTGCTAATATTTTGTTGAGGATTTTGATATCTATATTCATCTGAGATATTGGCTTATAATTTTTTTGTACTGTTTTCGCCTATTTTCAATATCAAATTAATGGTGGCTTTGTGGAATGAATTTGGAAGTGTTCCCTCCTCTTCAGTTTTTTTAGAATATTTTGAAAAGGATAGATATTAACTCTTCTCTTTATATATATTCTATATTGGTAGAATTCCCCTGTGAAGCTGTCTAGTCCTGGATTTTTGTTTGCTAGGAGTTCTTTTTTTTTTAATTGGTCTATTTCAGATGGTCTATTTGTTTCTGATTCAGTCTGGAAGATTGTATGTCTCTAGAAATTTATCCATTTCTTCTAGGTTGTTCAATTTATTGCTTTACGCTTTATAGCTGTACATCATATTCTCTCACATTTGTTAATCTCTGTTATATTGGTTATAATTCCTCTTCTTTCATTTCTTACTTTGTTCATTTGTGTCCTCTCTCTTTTTTCTTGGTGAATCTGGCTAAACATTTATAAATTTTGTTTATCTTTCCAAGGAACAGCTCTTAATTTTATTGATCTTTTCTATTTTTTTTTTTTTTTGGTTTCTATTTCCTTCCTGATCTTTATTATTTCCTTCTTTCACTGACATTGGGCTCTGTTTGTTCTTTATCTTTCAGGTTGTTGATTTGAGACTTTTCTTGTTTCTTGAGGTAGGCATGTGTTTCTATAAACTCTCTTAGAATAGTTTTTGCTACATCCCATAGACTAGATTATTTTCATTTGTCTCAAGGTGTTTTCTGATTTCCTCTTGATTTCCTGATTGAAACATTGGGGGTTTTTATAGTAGCATGTTTTTAAGTCTCCACCTGTTCGTGTTTTTTCTCATTCTTATTCCTGTAAATGATACCTACAGTTTCATAATGCTGTAGTCAGAAAAAATGCTCGATATAATTTCTGTCTTCTTAAATTTGTTTAGACTTGTTTTGTGGCCTAACATACATCCTGAAGAACACTGCATGTACTCTTGAGAAGAATGTGTTCCTGTTTTTGGATGTAATGTTTTATGGATACATATTAAGCACAACTAGTCCAAGGTGTCATTTAAGATCACTGATTTCTTAATGGTTTTCTAATGATCCTATCTGAATGACTGTCCATTGAATCTAGGAATTTTTACTTTTAGAAGAGGGTTTTCCCCATAAAATCACATAGGCTCTGAACTTAAAAAACAAACAAACAAACAAAATCCACATTTCGTAGCCCTTCTGGTTGATGAATGTCACTATATGTACACCAGTGTAAGTCCAGAACACTATGACTGAGTGGGCCTGGCTGTAACTAACATTTGCTGACAGGACCACCAACATGGACCAAACATACCACACAGAGATCTCACCAATACCGCCCCATTCCATCTCCAAAGGTGGGCTCTGAGGTGCTGCAATATAATAAGGCATCTTTCCCCTAAATCAGGCACAGTCTCTTTTAAAGAGAGATTGTGAGAAAAGGATGGAAAATTCTTCTTTCTCTTAGATGCTTAGGAGTACATACTGTAGCATAGACACTGAAACCAAGTATTTGAAAACCTACCCAATGGCTGTTGCTTAGATTAGTATTATTCCACTCCTTCATCATATCACTTCCCACACACAGGAAGGTGCATACACACGCACATGCTCACGTGCGTGCACACGCACACACACATACATGCTCACGTGTGCACACACACACACGCACACACACACACACACGGTCTTTCTCTCTCTCTCATATTCCCAAATTAGCCGGCTGGCTTATTTCTGAGATGTTTCCCACACACAGGAAGGTGCATACACACGCACATGCTCACGTGCGTGCACGCGCACACACACATACATGCTCACGTGTGCACACACACACACGCACACACACACACACACACGGTCTTTCTCTCTCTCTCATATTCCCAAATTAGCAGGCTGGCTTATTTCTGAGATGTGACTAAACTGAAACATTCTTGCAGAGAGTAACTTTTCCTTTTCTTTTGTCTGAGAAAGAAATCAGAATCCAGAAGACTTCAGAAGAAAAAAGCAGCTGAATAAACATGGAGTTGGGGCTAATGAATCTTATTATAAACCTTCAGTATTCTGGGAAAGTGTATAGGTTTCTTTATGTTCTGATGTATTTTGAGATTCACGCTTCCCTTGTAGCTCAGTTGGTAAAGAATCTGCCTGCAGTGCAGGAGACCTGGGTTCGATCCCTGGGTTGGGAAGATCCCCTGGAGAAGGAAATGGCAACCCACTCCAGTATCCTTGCTGGAAAATCTCATGGACAGAGGAGCCTGGTGGGCTGCAGTCCATGGGATCACAAAGAGTTGGACATGACTGAGCGACTAACACTTACTTAACAGTCTTAAGTGTTAGAAACTTCAATTGACTAGTTAAACTGTTATCATCACAGAACTAATCAGTAATATTGGGACTTTTTGGATAACTTTCTGTTTTGAAATAATTTTAAACTTACCAGGAAAGTTACAATAATAATACCAGGAATTGTAGGAACACAACCAATGGTTTACATGTTGTCCTATT
The DNA here is from genome assembly GCA_006410675.1 of Oreotragus oreotragus. Classification (NCBI taxonomy): domain Eukaryota; kingdom Metazoa; phylum Chordata; class Mammalia; order Artiodactyla; family Bovidae; genus Oreotragus; species Oreotragus oreotragus. Next base: position 223,736 of record SJYX01009252.1, on the reverse strand, counting down.
TTCTCTCTTCCCCACAGCCCCACATCTCTGTCTCTCTCTTTAGGCTATGTTGAAACATTGTCTCTCTTTACCTCTTCACATTCAGTATATATTTTTTAAGTACAGAACATTTTCTAATATAAACCACAGCATTGGTATAATTTTTGTGATGCGTTCTGGTTCCTTTTATTGGAGAGTGGGAAGTTATGACCAACCTCTATATTCAAAAGCAGAGACATTACTTTGCCGACTAAGGTCCGTCTAGTCAAGGCTATGGTTTTTCCTGTGGTCATGTATGGATGTGAGAGTTGGACTGTGAAGGGTGAGCGCCGAAGAATTGATGCTTTTGAATTGTGGTGTTGGAGAAGACTCTTGAGAGTCCCTTGGACTGCAAGGAGATCCAACCAGTCCATCCTAAAGGAGATCAGTCCTGGGATTTCTTTGGAAGGAATGATGCTAAAGCTGAAACTCCAGTACTTTGGCCACCTCATGCAAAGGGTTGACTCACTGGAAAAGACCCTGATGCTGGGAGGGATTGGGGGCAGGAGGTGAAGGGGACGACCGAGGATGAGATGGCTGGATGGCATCACGGACTCGATGGACGTGAGTCTGAGCGCACTCCGTGAGTTGGTGATGGACAGGGAGGCCTGGCGTGCTGCGATTCATGGGGTCGCAAAGAGTCAGACACGATTGAGTGACTGAACTGAACTGAACTGACTGAACGGGAACTAGTTGTGCTCACTGCAACAAGTGTGTTATTTCTTCTAGTCCTGTTCAGCAGACAAAGTTGGGAATACATGTCTTGTATATTTTTATATCCATTTACATATTTACCAAAAAAATCATTGAATTTACACTGATCCTTCAGTTACAGTTCAGTATCAAGGTCTAGTCTCCTTTCTTTTTTAAAACGTTTATAACTCTTCCCCAGCAGTGAGAAACCTGCCTTCTGTTATCTTCTTTTTTTTTTTCCTTTGCTCAAGCTCAGTACACGTAAGTTTGTTTTTTCATTGCTAATTCACATCACTGCAACAATCCAAATCTACTTACTGGAACTCAATATTGATCTACAGTTATTTTAAGATAGATTATATATATATTAAATGGACAAATCTAATGGGAACTAATTTAATGAACTTTGAGGAATGTACACATCTTTGTTAATCACACCCATAATAAAGTTTACATTTTTTTCAGTCATGCCAGAAAGTTGTCCCCCGCAATCAATAGTATCCCAAAAGACAGCCCTTTTCCAGTTTTATTTTTCACAGATTAGTTTTCTTGGCTAAGTTTTTAACAAGTAATTTTTATTTTTTTTTAACAAGTAATTTTTATATCCGGAGGGTTTTCTAAGGAACTTCAAAGATATTTTAATTTCTTGTAGATGACTGTTGACCTATGACATATTAGTTTTTAGATAATTATGTATATATTGCATCCTTGAATCCAGATAAAGTGCAGACTTTTACCATGGCCTCTGCCGATCATTTAGTCCCTCCAGTTCACTGTACTTCAGCTACTCTGGACATCTTTCAGGTCCTCAACCACAGTAAATTCTCTTCCACTTTAGCAACTATGCACTTGTTGTTCCCGCTATCAAAGAAACGTATTTTCCTTAATCTTCACCTATCTGGGGTTTTCTCATCACCTACTGCAAAAGACTATCCCTGACTATTCTACCTTACATTGCCCACCACTTTTCCTGGGTCATTCTCTGTCACTTTCCTTGTTTTATTTCCTACACAGCTCTTATCACTCTCCTTATCTATCTGCTGCTGCTGCTGCTGCTAAGTCACTTCAGTCGTGTCCGACTCTGTGAGGCCCCATAGACGGCAGCCCACCAGGCTCCCCCGTCCCTGGGATTCTCCAGGCAAGAACACTGGAGTGGGTTGCCATTTCCTTCTCCAATGCATGAAAGAGAAAAGTGAAAGTGAAGTCGCTCAGTCTGTCCGACTGTTAGCGACCGCATAGACTGCAGCCCACCAGGCTCCTCCGTCCATGGGATTTTCCAGGCAAGAGTACTGGGGTGGGGTGCCATTGCCTTCCCCCCCTTATCTATCTATTCTTTGTTATTTCCTCAGTATGTAGAATGATACCTGGTAAATGTGTGTGTGTGTCTGAATATGAAAGAGTGGGTTCAACAAATATTTATTGGATGAATGAAGGATGTAATAATTTGTTATTCTTTATGAAATACCTTCCTTAGTCCCAGAGAATTCTGAAGCACAAAATATTTTTCTTATACAAATTATTAATGAATATGTCAACCTTTCTGTTTTACACTTTTTACTCTGCTTAGTCTTCAAATGAGCAAATGTACAATCTTACTGTATTATAACTACATATAAAAAGCAATTACTCAAAAAAATAGTCCCACTTTGAAATAATGGAAACATTATAAAGTAACATTTTAGTTTAATAACGCATATGCCTAGTTAGAGCCATAAAAGAATACTGTCTCTTTCCAAAAAGGGTTTTAAATCTGGCCAAAGGTTGCTTCACTGGGAGACTGTTCAGAGACTGCTTTGCATGGAAATGAAACTAAGGGTTTTGTCCCTGGTGTAACATAAGTAAGAAAGAATGTGCTATTAGGGACAGGATCTGTAGACTCTAGAATATACTCCTCTACTCTATGACAGAACACAGCTGTTCACACTTACAAGGACAGCTACAAGCAAGCCTTTGCGTTTGGCTTTGTGTTTATCTACTTGTCACTTGATAGCTGTAGGATGGAAAGAATAATAGCACATAAATTGGATTGATTTTTGCTCATCAGATTTTTAGTTATGGAACCAAAATACTTAACTATTCATATAAAATACCCAAAGCAGTTTCTGAATTTTTGTTTGTTAACCTAAAAATTCCAGTAAAGACTTTGACAACTATTTGATAGATTTATGGATGGACACTTGCTTTAAGAAATGCGAGAGTTGATTACATAGTTGATTGTTTTATATAGGAATAGAGGCTGTCAGAAGAGGCAACATGTATTTTGTTTGTGTGCTTGTTTCTAAGGAGCATAGCAGCCACTGATCATGAACCAACAGATGCCAGGAAATCCTTCCCTTGTTTTGATGAGCCCAACAAAAAGGCAACGTATACAATATCCATTGTCCACTCCAAAGAATATAAGGCACTTTCAAATATGCCAGTGGAGGTGAGTATTTTAAATTCTTTTAAAATGTATGCAGATAGTTTGTTTATAATATCAATTTCCTGATTTGCTATGAGAGAACCTACTGAATTCTAAAATAAATGTGCTCTAATAGCTTATTTAGAAGTGAAGTGAAGTGAAGTCACTCAGTCGTGTCCGACTCTTTGTGACCCCATGGACTGTAGCCTACCAGGCTCCTCAGTCCGTGGAATTTTCCAGGCAAGAGTACTGGAGTGGGTTGCCATTTCTTTAGAGGCTTGAAAATACATTTGGGCAATCTCTTGTCTTTGAGTACTAGAAGTCTTTAATTCAAGATTTTACAATCTAGTCAAAATACCATGTTGGGTTTTCTAAGCAAGAATGGATATAGTAGACATATGTCAGCCAGGCTCTGCTTAAATGAAAGAATCCCCTAATCATGACAAATTAAAGGCAGACGAATGGAATTACAGATTTTAAAATACTCAGCAGCCTAGTTGTCTTGGTTTCTACAAAAAAATCATCACTTAAATGTTGAAGTATAGCTACCAACTCCAGGGATCACCATGCCCATAGGTATTCTAGTGAATAAGAACTAGTCATTAAATGTAAAAAACAAAAACAAAAAACAGGCTACAATAAATTCTGTTTGTATAATTATTAACATGACTCTTCCCTCTGTTCCTGCTCCTCAACCCTATAATGGGTAACGCAGTTAACTAAAGTATCATTACCTCAAGGTTGAGGTTTATTATGCCTTATATATTTGATATGTAAAAGGGTGACGCGCATCCTTAGATATAATTGTCACCTGCCCGATACCAGAAAAGCACTGTGCCTACATTACATTTCCCATCTTTCTGATCCACTTTCTGAAATATGATCACTGAAAATTACAAATATTCCTCAAAAAAGCAAACAAAAGCTTAAGAGGGTTAAAAAGTAAATGGAAGCTTAAAAAGGTCAATGTAAGCTCATCAACTTTTCTTCTAGTGTCAGACTCTTGGGCAATTGGGTTTTAACTGGAGAAGAAAGAGGAAAAGATGGACTTAAAGGACACACTCTGACTGGGTCAGAGTACGATGCAGTCAGAATTCTTGGCATGGAAAGGTAAAGTTAGGGTGGGAGGAGGAAGAATGCAAACTTTTTATCATAGAGTAACATGGAACAACAGACTGGTTCCAAATAGGAAAAGGAGTACATCAAGGCTGTATATCGTCACTCTGCTTGTTTAACTTATATGCAGAGTACATCATGAGAAACGCTGGGCTGGAAGAAGCACAAGCTGGAATCAAGATGGCCGGGAGAAATACCAATAACCTCAGATATGCAGATGACACCACCGTTATGGCAGAAAGTGAAAGAGGAGAATGAAAAAGTTGGCTTAAAGCTCAACATTCAGAAAACGAAGATCATGGCATCTTGTCCCATCACTTCATGGGAAATAAATGGGGAAACAGTGGAAACAGTGTCAGACTTTATTATTTTGGGGGGCTCCAAAATCACTGCAGATGGTGACTGCAGCCGTGAAATTAAAAGACGCTTACTCCTTGGAAGAAAAGTTATGACCAACCTAGATAGCATATTGAAAAGCAGAGACATTACTTTGCCAACAAAGGTCCGTCTAGTCAAGGCTATGGTCTTTCCAGTGGTCATGTATGGATGTGAGAGTTGGACTGTGAAGAAGGCTGAGTGCCAAAGAATTGATGCTTTTGAAGTGTGGTGTTGGAGAAGACTCTTGAGAGTCCCTTGGACTGCAAGGAGATCCAACCAGTCCATTCTGAAGGAGATCAGCCCTGGGATTTCTTTGGAAGGAATGATGCTGAAGCTGTAACTCCAATACTTTGGCCACCTCATGCGAAGAGTTGACTCATTGGAAAAGACTCTGATGCTGGGGGGATTGTGGGCAGGAGGAGAAGGGGGCGACCGAGGATGAGATGGCTAGATGGCATCACTGACTTGATGGACGCGAGTCTGAGTGAACTCTGGGAGTTGGTGATGAACAGGGAGGCCTGGCGTGCTGCGATTCATGGGGTCGCAAAGAGTCGGACACGACTGAGCGACTGAACTGAACTGAACTGCTGGGGCTTCAACTCTTCTCTACTAGCACATACTTGCCTTGTCAATGATGCATCAAGCTCTAATCCAGCCTCCCTCTCTTAATCCTTTTTTAAAGCTTCTCACTGTAGAGTGACTTACTGTGTGGCTGCAGGGCATGTGGAAGTGTTAACACAATGGGCAGCAGGAATTAGGCAAGTATTCATGGATGAAGTATTAGGACTGGTGATTGGCAGTGAGGAAGGCAAAGTGGCATGGATAGAAAACCAGACAGATGGAGTGGGGAGCTCAGCAAGTAACACAGTCTCTTCTCTCTCCATGGTCACCAAGGCAGTGACTTTAGTGACCATACCTTAGGTCTCTGATGGGGACAACCAGAGATGGAAAAGACAGCCTGACCTCCCTCTATGCCTGCACAGCTATAGCCCTCTTGCATGTAGTCAAATTAGCAAATACCTGCTTAGCTCTTCCTGTGTGCAAGGCACTGCTGCTGCTGCTAAGTCGCTTCAGTCGTGTCCGACTCTGTGCGACCCCAAAGACGGCAGCCCACCAGGCTCCCCCGTCCCTGGGCTTCTCCAGGCAAGAACACTAGAGTGAGCACTAGCCTATTCTCCATTAAGGGGTCATAGGGTATGCTCAAATATTATGGTCAGGATTTTGTGTTTAATGCAGAAAGATAAACTTCTGTCTAGTTTGTATCACAGAGTTGAACTTCTCCCTAAGAAACCTCATACAGTATATAGTTCAATCACACTCTCACAGTACTAAAAATAAAATGAATTTTCCTCCCGTCTTTTCAACATCACCATTTAGGGGTAAAATTTCCTTCTACCATTAAGCTTTGACAGGCTTTTTTTTCTGACTGGAAAGCCAGGTTTAGAGTAACTGTTTGTTTGTCTTGTCCATGATTGATCACTTTATAAATAAAAGATTATCTTTTGCTTTCAATAGAAAGAAGAGTCGGTGGATGATAAATGGAATCGGACAACTTTCCAGAAGTCTGTTCCCATGAGTACTTACCTGGTGTGCTTTGCGGTACATCAGTTTGACTCTGTAACGAGAATATCAAACAGGGGGATACCTGTGAGTACCATTATATTTTTAAAAATTTACCACCTATGCAGTTGTGATTGTCTACTTTTTTTGAACAGTCTGTTTTAACCCCACACTGGAAAAGCCCATTAGGCAGTAAGGTCTGTGAGTCTGATGAAACACTGAACAATATAGAAAAATGTAAGCTGGGAGGACCCAGGTGAAAAATAAACAAAATTGCCATAGGAAAGGATGGCCTTGAATTATTTCAGGAGAAAATTCACTATAAATCCAAAGCTAGTTTCTAAGGATATCAGCACAAAGGTATTAAATATTTGAGCATGTTCAATTTAGTAAAATGATTGGGTTTCTGTGTTTGAGTGGTGCCCAAGATAGAGGCCAAAGGGAGAGGAGGAAATCAGAGGTAGGTGAATATCCTTCAAGTAGCTAAGCACTGAGATGTTTGTGATGCCATCCCAATATGTAATTCAACGGAAGACAGTAGCAAGGTTTCAAAAACCATCTTCTTAAAAATGTAAGAAAATACAAATAAGCTTTAAAAAAAATTAAAATGATGAACTTAATAATTTTCTCTTGAAAAATGAAATACTGAATACTTTTACCTAATTATTAGCTAATTATTTTTCTGTTTTTGGAGGCCCCCATTCTGCTCATGCCCTAAACTTGCTATCTAATGGTTAGTCTGCCTCTGTGCTATATATTATATATGTGAAACATTATATTCTTTGTAATATAATTTTATAAGGAAGAAATCATCACTCCCATTTTACAAGTGAGAAAACCGAAATAATGAGTTTAAGTAATTTGCTCAAAATCACACAACCGGCAAGTGTGAAGACTCAAATTCCAGGTTCTTTTCAAACAATGTTCCCTGCTGTAAACCTTCTGAAATGTGATATCCTGAAAAATATCTTTACCTCTTCACCAGTCACTGGAGAGAAAAGGTACTTCTCTCTCCATCCTATCTATAGAAAACAGATAGCCAGAGTTTTCTTTCCTGCAAAAACCTGTGGGGCTCTTTTCTTCAAAACTGAAGAACTTAAGGGCATCTAGTTTGAATGTCAATTCAAGGTAAATTCTGCCTCTTCGGCATTTGACTGGCTTCCTACCCATTCACTCTAAATTGAAATCTAGGACTTAACACCCAAGCACAGATGCTCCAGTACAATTTCCCACTCCAGAGAGAATTACAGGAAAACTACACCACTTTTATCTACTTAAAAGTAACATCAGTGGGAACCCACACTATTCTCACAGTACTGCATTCTTATGGCTAAAGACAACCTAAGACAAACCGGCAGATGAGGAAAACAAGCAACATAAAAGAGAAAATCCAAGACAAATAAACAGCCAAGCACAGTGTGAGTAAATAGTAATAGTTAGAAACCAAAAAAGCTATAAAGACTAAACATTCTCACAAACCCAACCTTTAATTATTACCCTCAGAGATTCAAGAAGATACGACCACTGTAAAATAAAAACAGAAAACTATGAGAAAACAACCAGAAATAGTAGTCAGAGTTTAAGAACATAACTTTCCAAGCATGACATGGCTCTAACCCCCAGGAGCTTGTTGCGAATTCCTTCCAAACCCAGAGCCCAGTAGGCCGATAGGTTTAGTTCCTGCCAACTGCTCTGTATTTTTATCCACTCCACAGAAACGCTTATGTTGTTTGAAGCCCTGATATATCTTGTGGGCTTTCCACTTTTATGTTGCAACTGTCATTTCTGTTTGGTAGGAGCAGTGTCGTTCCTGTTTAGTTGCTAAGTCATGTCTGACTCTTTCCGACCCCTGGGACTGTAGCCCACCAGGCTCCTCTGTCCATGGGATTCTCCAGGCAAGGATACTGGAGTGGGTTACCACTTCCTGCTCCAGGGGATTTTCCCGACCCAGGGATTGAACCCGCGTCCCCTGCATTGGCAGGTGGATTCTTTACTGCTGAGCCACCAGGGAAGCCTGTCAGGAGAAGTGGGGATATATCAAATCATTAATATGCTGTATGCTCTAGAACCAAAGTCTCCATATTACTGGTCCCCCTAACAAATGAAGTTGGTTTTTGTGTAATACATTTTTAGTATAAATTTCATAAATCTGGACTGTAGCCCACCAGGCTCCTCTGTCCATGGGATTCTCCAGGCAAGGATACTGGAGTGGGTTACCACTTCCTGCTCCAGGGGATTTTCCCGACCCAGGGATTGAACCCGCGTCCCCTGCATTGGCAGGTGGATTCTTTACTGCTGAGCCACCAGGGAAGCCTGTCAGGAGAAGTGGGGATATATCAAATCATTAATATGCTGTATGCTCTAGAACCAAAGTCTCCATATTACTGGTCCCCCTAACAAATGAAGTTGGTTTTTGTGTAATACATTTTTAGTATAAATTTCATAAATCGGAAAACCATTCTTATCCACTCCACTTCTGACAGTATTATTCTGGTAACATATATCACTTGCTTTCACAGTTGGGTTACACTGTACAATCCAAGACTCTATAATACCCTGACTGAAGTCACCATTCTGGCAGGAACTACTTGACATCAATAAAAATCAAATCGAAGCCTATGTTCTTCTTAATTGTTTACCTGTAATGGCAAATATTAGTACCTGAACCATTCACTATGTTTAAAATGTCCTTGTTGCTCATGAAGATTAGGGATCCAATCCTAAAAAATTGTTCGGAAAAAAGGTAACCAAGTTTGGAATGTAGTTCAAAAGACTTGCTGCTGCTGCTGCTGCTGCTGCTAAGTCACTTCAGTCGTGTCCGACTCTGTGTGATCCCATAGACGGCAGCCCACCAGGCTCCCCCATCCCTGGGATTCTCCAGGCAAGAATACTGGAGTGGGTTGCCATTTCCTTCTCCAATGCATGAAAGAGAAAAGTGAAAGTGAAGTCGCTCAGTCTGTCCGACTGTTAGCGACCCCATGGACTGCAGCCCACCAGGCTACTCCGTCCATTGGATTTTCCAGGCAAGAGTACTGGGGTGGGGTGCCATTGCCTTCCCCTCAAAAGACTTAACTCTGCATATTTCCTTTTGTGACTGTCAGTTGCATTACACTTTTATTGAAGTACAGTTGGTTTATAATACTATATAAAGTTCAGATGTTCAATATAGCAATTCATAATTTAAAGGTTATACTCTATTTGTGGTTGTTATAAAATATTGGCTGTATTCCTGGGGCTGTACAGTATTTATTTTATATATAGTTGTTTGTACCATTTAGTCCCCTCCCTATATTTTGCCCCTCCCTATATTTTCTCTCCCTATATTTTCTCTCCCTTTTTCTCTCTCCCCACTGGTAACCACTAATTTGTTTTCTATATCTGTGAGTCCGTTTCTTTTCTCTTATATTCATGTTTGTTTCATTTTTCAGATTCCACATAAAAGTAACATCAGATAGTATTTGTCTCCCTCTGTCTGACTTATTTCACTAAGCATAATACACTCCAGTCCATCCGTGTTGTTGCAAAAGTCTAAATTTCTTTCCTTTTCGGCTGAGTAGTATTTCATTGTATATATACCACACATTCTCCATTCATCTGTTGCTGCTCACTTAGTTTGCATCCGCATCTTGGCTATTGTAAATAAGCTACTATGAAAACTGTGGTGCGTATATATTTTTGAATTAATCCTTTTGTTTTCTTTGAATGTATGCCAGCACTGTAATTGCTGGGCATATGGTAACCATATCTTTAGTTTTCTGAGGAACCTCCACACCGTTTTCCACAGTGGCTGCTCCAACTTGCATTCCCACCAACAGTGAACAACGTTTCCCTTTTCTCCATATTCTCAAAAGCATTTGCTATTTGTGGCACATTTTCAGAATGAGTCTGATTTTTACAACATTTTTATTTCAATGAGTTTTTTAAAAATTTCATTCCTGGAAGGACTATTCTAAATTAAAGGTTATCAATCTTCCCTGAAAGAATGCATTTAATTCAGGAAGCCACAGAAGACTGCCAATGATTCTTATTCTTAAATTTACAAAAATAATATGAAATAAGAAGTATATAAAATTCTGTGAAGTTAGATTTTTAAATGTTATTTGTTTGGGAAAAAAAACTCTACTGCAATCATGATAATCACCACACATCAAACTACTCAAATTTTGACTTGAATGATAAGTGAGCTGCCAGTAAGTGTTCTGTGTAACCTAAGTGATGATGCTGGGCTGCTTCTCAAACAGTACCTCATGGCTGCTGAGCTCTGGGACTCAACGTTCTGAACACACATTGAAACTGCAAAGCCATAGCAAAAATACAGTCCTGAGTCACCCAGACTTCAAGCCAAGGTTTTCCATATTTATAATTTATCAATGGATACGGGACAATCTAAAATTTAGGAAGAATTTATCACATTCCTGTGATAAAGCAGGATCACAAACAAAACTTGAAGAGAACCAAAATATCACAATTCCTTTCTACTAAGTATTCCTCCTCCCCAAATTTCTATCTACTGCTGGAAGAATATTTAGAAGGACATGCTTCCCAGATGGTGCTAGTGGTAAGGAACCCACCTGCCAATGCAGGTGACTAAGAGACATGGGTTAGATCTCTGGGTTGGGAAGGTCCCCTGGAGAAGGGCATGGTAACCAACCCACTCCAGTATTCTTGCCTGGAAAATCCCATGGACAGAGGAACCTGGCAGGCTACGGTCCATAGGGTCACAAAGAGTTGGACATGACTGAAGCAAATTAGCACACATACAAAGTTATAAAATTAAACATATTGATGGCATCCAGTAATACTAACTATGTAACTTAAACATGTATTTACAGAATTAAAAACAATATCAAATTCTTTTCTCTTTCTCATCCTGGCTACATCAGCATTGATAATAAAACTGCGGTTCCCCCAACATTCTGTCAGTCTTTATTGAGCACCTACTATGTGCACAAACAGTATGCTAGGTCCTAAAGGGAGTGAAATATGCTGAGACCTCAAAGGACATGTGAAACATAGGTGGTCACCACTGTCCACTGTCACCCAACTGTGTTTTAAGGTCTTTGATCACACCATCCCTTTGGTGCCAAAGATTTCACCTTCTAAAACAGAAAACACAAAAACAGGGGGCTCTGCAGGAGTCATGGGCCCCATAAAAGGAGTGTGTCTATCTGGAACAATTCAGGTAAGATGGAAAAATCTCAAGAGATGAACAGGTGCTAAGTCTGACGGATGATCGGCAGTAGAAAGGCAGGCTGTTGTCAATGGGTAGAGTGACTACATTTTTTATTATTTATAGAATATAAATAATAGAGGTGTTATTAATTATGCTGGGATAAGAGACATTACTTTGCCGACTAAGGTCCGTCTAGTCAAGGCTATGGTTTTTCCTGTGGTCCTGTATGGATGTGAGAGTTGGACTGTGAAGAAGGCTGAGCACCAAAGAATTGATGCTTTTGAACTGTGGTGTTGGAGAAGGCTCTTGAGAGTCCCTTGACTGCAGGGAGATCCAACCAGTCCATTCTGAAGGAGATCAGCCCTGGGTGTTCTTTGGAAGGAATGATGCTAAAGCTGAAACT
>SJYX01009252.1:97591-190079 GCA_006410675.1 Oreotragus oreotragus | reverse complement strand
CCTCCCTCCCCCCTCCGCCTCGTATCCCTCTGGTAGTCCCAGGGCACTGGCTTTCGGGGCCCTGTTTCACGCATCGAGCTTACACAGCTCGTCTGTTTTACACACAGTAAGTGCATGTTTCAGTGCTATTTTCTCAAATCATCCCAGCCTCGCCCTGTCCCACTGAGTCCAAAAGTCTGTTCTTTAGGTCTGTGTCTCCTTTGCGGCCCTGAATGTAGGATCTTGGTACCATCTTTCTAAATTCTATATATGTGTGTGTGTTAATACACAGTATGTGTCTTTCTCTGTCTGACTTACTTCAGTCTGTGTAATAGGCTACAGGTTCATTCACCTGATTAGAACTGACTCTCACTTGCTCCTTTTTATAGCTGAGTAATACTCCACAGTGTATACAAGCCACTACTTCCTTATCCATTCATCTGCTGATAGACATCCAGGTTGCTTCCTTGTCTTAGCTGCTGCAAACAGTGCTGTAATGAACATCGGGGTACACGTGTCTCCTTCAGTTCTGGTTCCTCAGGGGGACGCCCAGCAGTGGGACTGCTCGGCCGTATGGAAGTTCTACTCCCAGTTTTTTAAGGAATCTCCACACTGTTCTCCACAGTGGCTTACCAGTTTGCATAAGAAATATGACATGTGTATGCAAATGGAAAAATGAATTGAAGGGAAAAATGAAGACAGATGTACAAGAAACAATAAGGAGCCGACAAAGCTACTGAGAATAGTGATTAACTTAACATATTTGTTAATAATGGGATTTTTATGTAAATATTCACAAAACAGACGCAGAGTGCAATAAAAATAGGAATTAATAAATGGTTTACAAAAGTAACTCTTTGGAAACAAACTTTACACAAATTTAAAAAAATAAGTAAAGGCTACAAAATAATCTGAAAGTGTTTACAGCTTAAAGTGGTTCTTACAAAGGTTCGGGAACTGAATTAGTGGCAGAGGAACGGAGAACTCTCATCTTATAGATGTCATAATTGCTTGAATTATTTATAATAAGAATATATTATTCTTTTTTGTAAACATTAAATAGCTGTCGGCATAGGATGGACCTATTTGCCATTTAACTAAGAAAATAATTTATAGAGAAAAATGCTAAAGAATTACTTACTTGCTAATTACAGGATTTAATTTAAAGCAAATAGGTTTAGTTTCAAGCATTACACGAAATGCCAGCGGATCCATTTTATGGGAATGTTTCTTCAATTTATTATACCATGAATTAGCATATAAATATTGATAATAACTGAATGGATTGCAAGCATACACACTGCACTATAATTTTCCTGTTCCATAATGGAAGAAAGATACGAACTCTTTCATATCATTGACGTCTAAGGCAACTTGACAAAAAATACCTAGGCTTGTCACAACCCTTGCCTGATTATCTGTCTCTCTCTGTAGCAGCCATGCTGAAGGCCTTGTCTCCACCCTCCTTAGACAGCCGCACTCCTCCCTGGAGTTCCTTCCCAGCCCTTTGGTTTTTATCAATGTGTTGTTTTGTGGTGACTCAGCACCTTTCCTGCCCATTCATCCAGTCAGGGGCCTTTGTACGTGCACCTCTTCGCCCAGGACTGAATACAAACATCGATACTTCTTGTCTGTTTCTGCGTTCATCACAGAGAGCATCTGGCTCCTGGTTCTCGGTATTTTTCTTGCTTTCACCATCCTCGTGTATTCTTTCAGCATTACCTCCAATAACTGATCACCATCTCCTGGCTTCCCATGATTGCCTCTTGAATTCAGTCTTGTGCTTTTTCTAACTTCATTTATTTTTAACTGGAGGATAATTGCTTTACAATATTGTGTTGGTGTCTGCCATACATCAGCATGAATCAGCCACTGGTATACAAACCACTCCTCTCTCTTGAACCCCACCCCCAACTCCCACCCCAGCCACTGTGGAGAACAGCATGAAGATTCCTTTAAGAACTAGGAATAAAGACCACCATACGACCCACCAATCCCAATACTGCACAGACACCTCGAAGCAGCCACAACTGAAAAAGCCAGCCGTACCCCAACAGGTGTTCACTGCAGCACTATTTACGAAAGCTCGGACAAAGCAGCAACCTAGATGCCCACTGACGGACGGGTGGATAAAGGGGCTGCGGTACAAAGTCCTATGCTTCTGGTATTCGCACCCCTATGCCAGGGTCCTAGGAAACACCATTTCTGGCTGGCACCTTGATTGCCCACATACCTGTCGAAAAAGATCTTTCCCACTGACACGGCAAACAATGGCCACACTATAAGAGTCTAGACTGTCATCCTTTGGGATCAAATAAAAGAGATAAGGGAGATTTTTCTCATATTGTTAAGAAGGACTATAAATGAGTCAACATACATTTGGAGACAAATTTACCTATATTTTCACCACTTGCTGCTGCTTCTTACGAAATCTGATAGATTTACCACCTATTCTATAGAATAGTTCTTTGATCTCTTTTAGGACAGTGTTTCTCAACTGGGAGCGACCCTCGCCCCCTGCCCCGGTATCCAGAGAACAAGACAGTGTCTGGAGAACCCTGGGGTGGTCATACCTGGGAGATGTCACCGCTGGTTAGTGATTAGAGGCCAGGGGTGTCTCTAAACATTCTACAATGCGGAAGACACCCCACAACAAAGAGTGAGCCAATACAAAATGTCAACAGTGATGAGACTAAGGACTCTGATCTGGACATTACACTTGTCTGCTAGTTCCATGATGGCAGGAAAACCTGTTTCTTACACACCCAGCTACGCAGAGCTTTCTAGCTCTTCTCTCCTACCTGACACTTCACTGCCGATCTGATCTTGGGCAGGGCCGTCGGAATTTCTTTCATCAGTGGAGGACAAGGGTAAGTGACAATTTCAGGGGTGAGAACATACAAGAACTGGCCTATGATTTTTTTTGTCTTTTCATTTTCCTTTCCACAAAGACCAAAAACTTGTGCTCCAGAAATTGTAGAGGCTGCTTATGGCCACATCAAGCTGAAAACATACGACTCTGCAGTGGGCTTTGCATCAGTTGAAAATAAACTTTTGAGTTAAAAAGCTGGAGATTTTGACGTTTCTCCAGGATGACTTGGGCTTCCCTGCTGGCCCAGTGGTAAAGAATCCACCTGCCAATGCAGGATCCCAACTTTGATCCCTGGGTTGGGAGGATCCTCTGGAGGAAGGAATGATAAACCTGCTCCAGTGTTCTTGCCTGGGAAGTCCCACAGACAGAGGAGCCTGGCGAGCATGGGATCACAAAAGACTCGGAAACTACTGAGCAACCAAACAACAACGGGGTAGCCAAACCCATTCCTCTCACATTCATCCTTATGTGCCAAACTCCCAAGCCGCCTTCACAGCTGCAGAACAGTAGGCATTTAATAAATATGAATGCATAAATTTATATATATATATACATGCACACATGTATGCACACACATAATAAAACTCTGCTGCTGCTGCTAAGTCACTTCAGTCATGTCCGACTCTGTGTGACCCCATAGCCGGCAGCCCACCAGGCTCCCCCATCCCTGGGATTCTCCCGGCAAGAACACTGGAGCGGGTTGCCATTTCCTTCTCCAGTGCATGAAAGAGAAAAGTGAAAGTGAAGTCGCTCAGTCTGTCCGACTGTTAGCGACCCCATGGACTGCAGCCCACCAGGCTCCTCCGCCCATTGGATTTTCCAGGCAAGAGTACTGGGGTGGGGTGCCGTTGCCTTCCCCGTAATAAAACTCTAACATAGTTCAAATGACAACTGAAACAACAGATTCCTAATTTTTAACATGCAAAAGCCACCGAACTTTTTAAATGTTATTTGAAAATATTTCAAAGACATAATAGTGCAAAGATGAATATAAAATATCCAGTGAAACTGCCACTCACATTTAATACAGGTTAACATTTTGTTGTATATTTTACTGATATTAATGTCTTTAAAATAAAATTACAGATAAATTTAATTTAGGATGAAAGAAATCATCATTAAGGGTAACTCATTCAGTCAGTCAGTTCAGTCTCTCAGTCGTGTCCAACTCTTTGCAACCCCATGAACCTCCGCACAGGCCTCCCTGTCCATCACCAGCTCCCAGAGCCTATTAAAACTCACATCCATTGAGTCAGCGATGCCTTCCAACCATCTCCTCCTCTGTCGTCCCCTTCTCCATCTTCAATCTTTCCCAGCTTCAGGGCTTTTTCAAATGAGTCAGTTCTTTGCATCAGGTGGCCAAAGTATCGAGTTTCAGCTTCAGCATCAGTCCTGCCAATGAATATTCAGGACTGATTTCCTTCAGGATGGACTGGTTGGATTTCCTTGAAGTCCAAGGGACTCTCAAGAGTCTTCTCCAACACCACAGCTCAAAAGCATCAATTCTTCGGTGCTTAACTTTCTTTATAGTCCAACTCTCACATCCATACATGACTACTGGACAAACCATAGCTTTGACCAGACAGACCTTTGTTGGTAAAGTCACGTCTCTGCTTTTCAATATGCTATCTAGGTTGGTTGAAGCTTTACTTCCAAGGCGCAAGCATCTTTAAATTTCATGGGTGCAGTCACCATCTGCCGTGATTTTGGAGCCCCCCAAAAATGTTTTCATTGTTTCCCCATCTATTTGCCACAAAGTGATGGGACCAGATGCCATGATCTTAGTTTTCTGAATGTTGAGTTTTAAGCCAACTTTTTCACTCTCCTCTTTCACTTTCCTCAAGAGGCTCTTTAGTTTTTCTTCACTTTCTGTCATAAGGGTAGTGTCATCTGCATATCTGAGGTTATTGATATTTCTCCCGGTAATCTTGATTCCAGCTTGTGTTTCATCCTGCCCGGCATTTTGCATGATGTACTCTGCACATAAGTTAAATAAGCAGGGTGACAATATACAGCCTTGACACACTCCTTTTCCTATTTGGAACCAGTCTGTTGTTCCATGTCCAGTTCTAACTGTTGCTTCCTGACCTGCATACAGGTTTCTCAAGAGGCAGGTCAGGTGGTCTGATATTCCCATCTCTTTAAGAATTTTCTACAGTTTGTTGTGATCCACACAGTCGAAGGCTTTGGCGTAGTAAATAAAGCAGATGTTTTTCTGGAGCTCTCTTGCTTTTTTAGGTGACACTTTCTTCTATTCGTATAACATGCTTGTTCTTCCTTTTAGCAGATCTCTCTCCAGCTGTGTTCCAATTTTTCTGTCATTATATTTTCACTATATTCTTTGTAAAGAACTCACATTTCTACCATTGCTTTTCAAATTTTGTCAATAATTTCTGTACTATACCTGGAAAAGTAGTATGTTCATATTTAGTTTGATTGATTTAGGTTTATTTTTACCATTTCTTTGAAGTTAATCATTGCTTTTTTTCCCTTTTATCCCTATCTGATAACCTATTAGATTTATAGATTTTAATTTATTCATCTTTCCCTTCTATACTCATTTGCAGTTAATTAACTCACTATTTTTAATGCTTTTAGCAGTTACATTTAAACATTAAGCTGCACACTTGGCAACAAAGTCTAAAGTTATAACATTTCTTCACCCATTTTCATCTTATGGCTTTCTGATGTTTTAGCGTGCCTTATTCTACCAAAATTAAAATGATTTTATTCTTTAACCATCCACATTTAATTTATTAATACATTCACCTATATGTTTGAACTGAATTTCTCTTTGCATCTAACTTGTTACAGATTCAATTTCTTTCTGAACTACAACTTTTGTATTTTTTTCAGTAGAGGTCTATGAAGGGAAAATTCAGATTTTATCCTGTCTTCATTTCAAGTTTCCTGTTAAATGCTATTAAGCTGAGTATAGAATTTTAGGATATATATTTTCCATTAGTACTCTGAAGATAATTCACTAGCTTCTGCTTGATATAAATTCAACTAATCAAATTAATTTTTTAGAGGTAAAACTGTCTTTTTCTGCTGGCTTCTTTTTAAATGTTCTCTTCATGCTGGCTTTCTTTCTAAGATATTTTGCACTAAAAATCATTCTATTTAGAACTATGCATAATTATGCGTAACTGGAAGCAGTATCAGACTTTATTTTGGGGGAGCTCCAAAATCACTGAAGATGGTGACTGCAGCCATGAAATTAAAAGACACTTACTCCTTGGAAGAAAAGTTATGACCAATCTAGAAAGCATATTAAAAAGCAGAGACATTACTTTGCCGACTAAGGTCCGCCTAGCCAAGGCTATGGTTTTTCCTGTGGTCATGTATGGATGTGAGAGTTGGACTGTGAAGAAGGCTGAGTGCCGAAGAATTGATGCTTTTGAACTGTGGTGTTGGAGAAGACTCTTGAGACTCCCTTGGACTGCAAGGAGATCCAACCAGTCCATTCTGAAGGAGATCAACCCTGGGATTTCTTTGGAAGGAATGATGCTAAANTTGGAGAAGACTCTTGAGAGTCCCTTGGACTGCAAGGAGATCCAACCAGTCCATTCTGAAGGAGATCAACCCTGGGATTTCTTTGGAAGGAATGATGCTAAAGCTGAAACTACAGTACTTTGGCCACCTCATGCGAAGAGTTGACTCATTGGAAAAGACTCTGATGCTGGGAGGGATTGGGGGCAGGAGGAGAAGGGGACGACCGAGGATGAGATGGCTGGATGGCATCACGGACTCGATGGACGTGAGTCTGAGTGAACTCCGGGAGATGGTGACGGACAGGGAGGCCTGGCGTGCTGTGATTCATGGGGTCACAAAGAGTCGGACACGACTGAGTGACTGAACTGAACTGAGGGATAAATAATGCTGTCAGAGTCTTATGTTCTTCCAGTCTTTCCATTGTTGTACAAGACTAATTCTAGATTCTCCAGCAGTTAAAATGAGCTGGTACTCCTACTATAAATATTTTTTCTAATATGAAGGATGGGGGAACATGTTTTCTTTTGAAAATAAAAACTGCTATAATCTGAAGCACTTTATTAGTTAGTTCGAGCGGTATTAGCAAAGACTGTGAATGTAACACCCATACAGATGACTGTAGGGATGAAATGAAGACAACAGCAAAAAAACCAACCAACTGACTTTCTCTTTTCTGTTTCTGCCCTTACTTTAATAAATTACCAATGCAAAGCAACTGGAATGCCAAATTCTCCACATGGGAATGGCTATGGCTCTGAAAAACTTTGTGGAATCTCCCCCCCACTTTCTTTTGATTGTTTCACAACTATCAGCAAAGGAGACAGGAAGAGAAATACTTCACAAAAATCAGCATAATATCTAATAAAATATTAAGCACATTAATTTAAAAGTCTTTTTCTGTTTATTTGTCTTGTACCACTCATGATAACCTGAAAAGTGGAATTCTCACCAATTTATTCATTACAGCATATCCTCCAAAACAGACGCTTGGTATTATCTAAGTGAAAGTCATGGGAAAAAAGCAAATAAAAATGAAATAGAGAAAGAAACAGAAGACATAAAATTATAGAGGACTTGAAAAGAGCATTGCTGATCATATTCTTAAGAAATAAAAGACACTGATTTCTGGAGTCAACAGGAAAAGTTCCATGGAAATTTTGAGCACGTTAAAGACTAAAAAGTTTATACAAATAGATGATTGTTTTTCACTCTGAGAAATTATTTTTAGCCTGTTAAAAAGCATTCATCTAAAGAACTTAATTTGGTAAGAAATGTTATGAACAAAATGGAAAGAATGTATTTCTCACTGGACTCTTTTTCCATAGATAAAATTGCTATTCCCGATTTCGGCACTGGGGCTATGGAGAACTGGGGACTCATCACTTACAGAGAAACAAACCTGCTTTATGACCCTGATGAATCTGCCTCATCAAACCAACAGAGAGTGGCTGCTGTGATAGCCCATGAGCTTGTACATCAGGTATAGAATCTTAGCATCAACTAGGGAGAAATACGCAGGGAATAAACGCTGAGTAAATAATAAACTAGGGAGAAATAAAGCAGGAAATAAATACTTCTGTGTCATTACAAAACTTACATGAACAAATTATTATATTGAAAATTTCTCGGCCTCTGTACCATGGGCATGGAAATTTAACTCTCTTTATTGCTTACAATTGCAGTGGTTTGGAAATATTGTGACCATGAAATGGTGGGAAGACTTGTGGCTAAATGAAGGATTTGCTTCCTTCTTTGAGTACCTGGGAGTAGACCATGCAGAAAAAGACTGGCAAATGGTAAGCTTGAAACACGTAAACTTTGATCTCTATTATGCTCGTGCCAAGCAGACTGGAGACTTTGGACTAGGACAGTGGCCCCGAGTTAGGGACCATGTCCAGTACTGAATTGGGAACTGTACGGGGAGGATGGGGTGGAGCCAGCTGGCTCCAGTGACTACACCATGCTCAGAGCCTGCACCCAAGCACTAGAGAGCAACTGAACACCGCAAGCCTAGGATGTCGTTGGGAGAGTCACTCAAGAACATACACCAGGCAGGAAGAAATAGCTAGCTTAAACAGTGTGAACTCGGTGTTCAAGAAGCATCTGTAGTTCTAGGTGAAGGTGAAGGTGAAGTCGCTCAGTCGTGTCCGACTCTTTGGGACCCCGTGGACTGTAACCTACTAGGGTTCTCCGTCCATGGTATTCTCCAGGCAAGAATACTGGAGTGGATTGCCATTTCCTTCTCCAGGGGATCTTCCTGACCCAGGGATCGAACCCGGGTCTCCCACATTGGAGGCAGACGCTTTAACCTCTGAGCCACCAGGGAAGATTCTGTAGTTCTAACCCTTTGAAAAATGTCTAAGCCTAATTTTATAAACGACTTCCCTTACACAGTTTGCTGAAATGATGTGGCAAAGAGATAAGCACATAAACTTAGTAGTTAGACTCAGGTTTAAATCCTGGATGAATCATATTAAGGTGTGTTACAGGGAATGTGACCTTGAGCAAGTTACATATGCTCTCTGAGTCCGTTCTCTCTTCCATTAAAGAAGAACATTGTTCTCTATCTTGTAAGCTTAAAAGCACCCGGAAAAATGTACAGGTAATTAGTATTATTAACTGTGTGTCCCCAAGGGGACGGAACAGAGGCTTCTAAGAACTCTACAGATACTGTTTTCCTGAAAAGCTATATCTGTTTTCAAGTATATTTAGATGGTGTAAGTATCTCCAGAGGATCTTCCCGACCGAGGAATCAAACCCGGGTCTCCCACATTGCAGGCAGACACTTGACCATCTGAGCCACCAGGGAAGTGTATGCTCATCAATTTGTATATGTAAAAGTGTAAGCATGTGAAAGAAACAGGTTACAGGCTGTCTACTCTACAGACTACTGACCTCTACTGGACAGAATGAGAAGACCGTTCTATGCTTGAAGTCCTTTAAGTTTGCACAACCTGGTTTAAAAACAAAAAAAAGTTAATTTGCAACAATTGCTTCCTTAAAATTTAATCTACATCAGAATTCTTCATCTGGAACTACTGGGCCAGATATTTCTTTGTTGTGGGGGTGTTCTATGTATTGTAGGCTATTTAGCAGCATCCCTGGCCTGTATCTACTAGATTCGGGTAACTCTCCATCACAGTTGTAAAAACAAAATTTCCCTACATATTTTCATATGTCACCTAGGGGACAAAATTCCCCTAGCTGAAGATCATTCATTTATGTTGAAAAATGCTGATTTTGTAATTTGTTGAAATTAAACTATATAAATGAAAAGTTATTTTGTCCTTTACTTTTTATAAAGTAATCCTCTGTATATCAAGATATAAGAAATTATAACATTTTAATATTGCTATATTATGCATAATATAATATGTAATATTTTAACATTTAATTTTTAATGTTTCAAAAACACCAATTAAATTTAGCATTCAGTTCTTAAATGAAATGTAATCATATGATCCACCTCATTCATTCTTCATCCATTCATTCATTCTTCATTCAATGAACACTGTAGAGGACCCAAAACTAAATAAAACACACCCACTTCCTGCCCTTATAAAAGCTCCCACTTTAGAGTCTGGTGGTGAAGGGGGTAGATGAACAAAGATGCATTGTAAGAAAGCTTGCTAAGTACCACAATAGTGGAGCCTCATTTCACAGGTGAAAACTCTGATGCCCAGGAAGGTAATATAAGTTTGCAATATTACATAGACTATAGGTAACACAACCAAGACTAGAGTCAAATTTACTGACATTGAGAATAAGATTCTTCTTACCAAAACATTTTAGGGGCACAAAAATTAAAATTTAAATCAAATTACCTTGATTGACAGTCATCATTTGACAATAGTATCCTGCCTATCACAAATGGAATTCACAAACTTGAAAAAGGTAAACTAATACAGCATCCTCCCTTTTGGAAATATTTTTTGATTAAGTAAGACCAATAAAGCTTTTGATTTTTTTAGTAGTAGTGCTTTATTAGAGCTAGATTTCAGATTCTAATTAAGAATCAAAATGATAACAGCAGCTAACGTGCTAAGATTTCACTCTGTGCCAAGTACTATGTCAAATGCTTGCACGCATTGTCTCATTAGATCCTCTGCACATTTCTGAAAAGTAGCTGCCATCATTACTCCTATTTAATGAGTGAGGGAAATTACTTAAACTTACATGTCGAGAAAATGAGCTTTGAATCCACAAAGCTTGACTATAGGGCTAGAGCTCTCAACCACTCTATTTTGCTGTGAAAACCTAGGGTTGGAATGAGAAGGTAAATATTAGAACTAATGCAAAAGTTAGTATTTTCTTCAATAATGAATCATCCAAATTCCAACGACTAGTTGGCAGAAAAGACCCCTAAAACATCCATTTTTGGCAAATCAACATTCTTCCTTACTTCTCAGACAAATTTGTGAGGTGATACCATCATTCCTATTGCACAGATGTGGAAACACAGCCTGAAAAGTTTGGCACATGTCTGAAAGTCATAAAGAAATAGCAGAAACAGAATTTATAAATGCTTGTGTCTTCTTGGCCAGCCATATAGGGGCAAAGTTAAAGGAATTATATGTAGGGGAAGGGAATGGAATCAGTGTAGAACATTCAATGCAAAATATGATTAATTGAACACCTAATGTTTGCTTTAAATAACGAGTCAATTTGTGTTATATAAATATTTTTATATATAAATCAGTATAAAGTGCTATATTTCTTTGGTTCATTGTCATTTCAGCGTGATCAGATGATACTTCATGATGTATTACCTGTGCAAGAGGATGATTCTTTGATATCTTCACACCCAATTGTAGTCACTGTGACAACTCCTGATGAAATAACATCTGTTTTTGATGGAATTTCCTATAGTAAGGTGGGGAAAATATGACACTGTTTTGAATGTTTTCCTGTTTAATGGCTTTTTCCTTAGCAAATGCCTAAAAAATGGTAAGAATGGTTAGATTATGTTAATGGATTTGGGGAAATAGTGTAGAGCTTATGCCAGTGCTGCATATTCCACAGTTTGCAATTTCCAGTGGAAATGATCAATGCTGGTCATTGTCACAGAATTCTGAATCAGATTTTTTTTTAAAGTTTCTCTTTTCACTTTTGCTGAAAATGGCTCTCATTCTGATAACTGAACATTTATACTTTAAACATACAATTTAAAATTATTTGAAAAAAAAATAAAATAATTTGATTTGATTATTTGAATGACTAAATCTTTTTCTGTAGTCAATGAGAAATGCCATATACATGGACACCTTTTCTAGTAGAGTGCTTCCAGTAAGTATTTAAACCCAAGTCCATTTAAGGAACTACTTTCATCTAGTTTCATGTAAGATTTAAAGATGAATGACTTTTGTTAGTATGTCATAAATGGGGCATTTTTATCCATTAAAATTCTATGAAAGGTGCTGAAAATCCACAGTGACGCGGTTTCATGCTACCCATTTTCTCTTACAACTTTTTTTCCTGTTCCACATCTGTATGCAGCATATTTTAGTCAATTTTCTACCTCAGCTTCTTCTGGCTTACCAACTATACTAAGTTGTCCAAAAACCTCTGTAAACTAATACAGTTTATTGTTCTGGGAGATACCCAAAGTTTTAAGACAAACTATGATCATTATTAAAATGAATAGTAGATAAAATTGGCTCGAATGAAAAATACCATATATTAATATTTGAAGCTTACAGCATCGTATTTTTTGGCTTTCCCTCTCATATTCTCATGGCATTTTTAGGCTTCCTTTATTCGTTTTTCTTTTACATTGTCAATTATTCTTTTAATCTTTCAGTTAAAATGAAAACTTTGAATCTTCTTATAGTATATTCTAATAATATGGAGATTATTATAAATGTCTCTCTTATGGAGAGACATTTATATTTATTAAATGACCTTCTTCCTAAGTCCCAGATATTCCATGGGTTTAAGGTATTAGGTCAGAAATAAGCCTTTAGCCTTCCACTAGGTACAAAAATAACTTATATTTTAATAAATTACAGTAAAAATTGCATATTTAAATGAGGAAGCAATGTTTCTCTGGTCAGCTACTTGAAAATTGATTTTTAAATCTATTTTGGCTATTGTTGTTTTGTTTAGTCACTAAGTCACGTCCGACTCTTTGCAACCCCATGGACTATAGCCTGCCAGGCTCCTCTGTCCATGGGATTTCCTAGGCAAGAATGTTGGTGTGGGATGTCATTTCCTTCTCCAGGGGATCTTCCCAACACAGGGAACGAACCCGGGTCTCCTGCAGTGGCAGGTGGATTCTTTACTACTAAGCCACCAGGAAGCCGTTTAAATCTACCAATAAAGTGTTTTAGAGTTAGTCTTATAACATATGAAAAGCATGTAGAGAGCAGAGGTATTCATCAGATACTTCAGACTAAATAAAACCAAGTGAGATAAACCATTTTGGAAGAGACAGGTTTCATGCCTAAATTATGTGTCTTTGTGTGCGGATAGTGCTCAGTTGTATCCGACTCTTTGCGATTCCATAGACTCTCCAGGCTCTGCTGTCCATGGATTTTTCCAGCAAGAATACTGGAGTGGGTTGCCATTTCCTTCTCCAGGGAATCTTCTCAACCCAGGGGTTAAACTTGCGTCTCTTGCATTTCCTGCATTGGCAGGCGGATTCTTTACCACTGCACCACCTGGGCTTCAGTAAATTATATGTCTAATCTATATTAGAAATTATATGTCTAATCTATATTAAACTATATGACCTGATTAATCCTTCAACTGTTTACTCCCCTCTGTTAAATATAATTTCCCCAACTATTCCAATATACCTAAGAAGTAGCCAGAATTTTATCCTGAAATTGCTTTCCTTGTTCAAAGAAGATGACTTAATACTTTTTTCCCCCAAGTTTCTCTTTCATTAGCAAAGCCCCATCTACTGGTTCATGTGGTGAAGTGCAATAATTATTTGAACCTTAGGTTTGTGAAAGGCTGGCCCTTGTATCCTTTTCTTCCTGCCTTTTAGTTATTTTAGAAGCATAGATATGGAGGTATGCCAGATGGTATTTTCACCTTAGAATCACAGATTGATAACCATTTAGCAGAGTCATCTTGAAGACATTATCCCACAAATATGGTCATGAGATACTAGTACCAATAGAGATCACTGATATTTGTTTCTTTTGTATATCCTATATTAGTTTTACTTGCCATTCTTTTACATCATAGGGAGCTTCCATTCTGAGAATGCTTGAAAACTGGATAACACCAGAGAAATTTCAAATAGGATGTCAGGTATGATTTATTACTTTTAATACTATTAAAAAGCTACACTGGTATGTGGCTGATGAATGTTTAAGATATGTGATTAATTAAGGACAATTCCCCTTTTACTTTTACTTTCCTTGTTCGGGAATAGATAATATTGCAAACTCAGAAAGAGTGATTTCACATACAGTCTGTTATCTACATTGGGTCTGTAACTGTCACTTAGCCAAAGTTTCACAGAGAAGTTAAACAGATTACTTCGTTATTTTCGATATCCTTTACAGGGCTAGGGCTTGGAAAATGTCCTTTCCCTTCCTCAGATATTAGTAGTAGAAACACTTTGTTTCATTTTGTGCTTACCAGTAACAACTGAGGGACTATTATCGAGAGATCTAGGTCGTCATGAACTTTTGACTAGAATGACTATATTGTGATTATTCAAAGGGAAGAAGAAAATGCCAATATAGAATATTCAGAAGCACTAATCTAGGTAAAATTAGCTACTTTTAGTATACAATAAGCTGCAATCCTCTCACTCAGAAGAAGCAAGGAACTAATTTAAAAAACAGTAACAACAGTGATGAGAACCACACAAACTGATCCAGGACTCTCCACTGTAATCTCAGGCAAATCTCTTCTCCTCTCTAGACACCAGTTTCCTTCACCCCCAAAATGTGAGAGTTGCATAAAAATGTATTTAACGTTCCTTTCAGTCCCAAGATTGCATGTTTCTCAGAACAAGACAACTGTGACTATACAGAGAAGTCCTTCTAAATTAAGTTTAAGAAGGTACTATTCACTAAAAATCATCATTAACAGGTAGCTACGATTATAATCATTACCGTTTCAAGTATCCAATTATTTGACTAAGAAAGAATGATCTATACAAAACTCTGGAACGAAATTTGATAAAATGTGCCTTTCGTTTCCTCTCCCTTCCTTTGCCTGCCCTCCAGTGGCAGCGCTGAGCAGGCAACCAACCAAAGGAACAAACATGAAGGCAGCGTTTCAAACTGTTTTCAGCCCTCTCCCAGGTATCTTGGAGCAGCTCTGCTAATATTGTTTTATCTCTCCATGGCTACAAAAAGGAATTTAGAAAATAACATGACTTAGGAATAGCACATCTTGAAAGTTAAAGCAACTTAGAGTGAAAATGATATGTGCAAAGTCAACCACTGGTTTATTTTCTTTGAAGATTCAAAGACCACTTAAGAAGGTTCTGTTTCCATCAAAGACATCCATATTTTAAACAGGACAATTCTAGAGCATAACAGAGCAGTGATTACAGTAGGAATTTTGGAAGGTTTCCTGGAGAACCACAAGAACCACAAGGTTTCCTGGAGAACCCAATTATGAGATTAGAAGACTAGGAATTTTCTTTAGGGATATCACAGTATCCCTGAAAACTCATATGCAGAGAGGTTTGGGGACCAGAACTGACAAAATGGGGAAGCTTCTAGTTAAAAATATTTTGTATCTGTATTGTAAAATTATTTGAAAAGTGAAGGCTTACACTTTAAACTGAGTAATTTCCCTAATTTATCCATTATCATCATCATCATGATTATTATTCCAAAGACTGTATATTCATTTCTTTAGAACAAAAATCTGCAAACTACTACTACAGCTTGTGGGCCAAATCCAGTCCACTACCCATTTTTGTAGGGTCTGCAAATGAAAATCATTTCTACATTTTTAAATGGCTGGAAAAAATCAAAGGAAGCATATTTCATGACATGTGAACATTGCATGGAATTCAAATATCAGTGCATAAATAATGCTTCACTGGAAGACAGCCATGATTACTCACTTACATATTATCTTGGCTGCTCTGGGGCTATGGAGGCAGAGTTGAGTAGTTGTGACAGAGACTTATATGCCTCACAACACTTAAAATCTTTACAGCTTTTTATGGAAGAAGTTTGCTGAGAGCCCTGGCTTAGAGCCAAGCTTACCAGTTTTTATCTTTGCATATCACTTAAACCACTCATGAGTGATGGGGCCGTCTAGTGTCTGAGATGAGAAAACACTACTGGTGTAAATAAAGGTAAGGGATACAGCTGGTAGTGGACAGTTTAACACTAATAAGTGAACATCATAGAATCATGAATCTTTTTTCCCTAGCAGATCAAAACTGTTACAGTCTGCTAACTGTCTGCTGAACACTTGACTGTCCTTAAGTACCTTGCATTGTACATCCTGAAAAAATTAAACTTTCCCTCTCCTGTTCACAATTCCATTAGACTAAAAAAAAAATGATACTTCAGACTAAATAAAACCAAGTGAGATAAACCATTTTGGAAGAGACAGGTTTCATGCCTAAATTATGTGTCTTTGTGTGCGGATAGTGCTCAGTTGTATCCGACTCTTTGCGATTCCATAGACTCTCCAGGCTCTGCTGTCCATGGATTTTTCCAGCAAGAATACTGGAGTGGGTTGCCATTTCCTTCTCCAGGGAATCTTCTCAACCCAGGGGTTAAACTTGCGTCTCTTGCATTTCCTGCATTGGCAGGCGGATTCTTTACCACTGCACCACCTGGGCTTCAGTAAATTATATGTCTAATCTATATTAGAAATTATATGTCTAATCTATATTAAACTATATGACCTGATTAATCCTTCAACTGTTTACTCCCCTCTGTTAAATATAATTTCCCCAACTATTCCAATATACCTAAGAAGTAGCCAGAATTTTATCCTGAAATTGCTTTCCTTGTTCAAAGAAGATGACTTAATACTTTTTTCCCCCAAGTTTCTCTTTCATTAGCAAAGCCCCATCTACTGGTTCATGTGGTGAAGTGCAATAATTATTTGAACCTTAGGTTTGTGAAAGGCTGGCCCTTGTATCCTTTTCTTCCTGCCTTTTAGTTATTTTAGAAGCATAGATATGGAGGTATGCCAGATGGTATTTTCACCTTAGAATCACAGATTGATAACCATTTAGCAGAGTCATCTTGAAGACATTATCCCACAAATATGGTCATGAGATACTAGTACCAATAGAGATCACTGATATTTGTTTCTTTTGTATATCCTATATTAGTTTTACTTGCCATTCTTTTACATCATAGGGAGCTTCCATTCTGAGAATGCTTGAAAACTGGATAACACCAGAGAAATTTCAAATAGGATGTCAGGTATGATTTATTACTTTTAATACTATTAAAAAGCTACACTGGTATGTGGCTGATGAATGTTTAAGATATGTGATTAATTAAGGACAATTCCCCTTTTACTTTTACTTTCCTTGTTCGGGAATAGATAATATTGCAAACTCAAAAAGAGTGATTTCACATACAGTCTGTTATCTACATTGGGTCTGTAACTGTCACTTAGCCAAAGTTTCACAGAGAAGTTAAACAGATTACTTCGTTATTTTCGATATCCTTTACAGGGCTAGGGCTTGGAAAATGTCCTTTCCCTTCCTCAGATATTAGTAGTAGAAACACTTTGTTTCATTTTGTGCTTACCAGTAACAACTGAGGGACTATTATCGAGAGATCTAGGTCGTCATGAACTTTTGACTAGAATGACTATATTGTGATTATTCAAAGGGAAGAAGAAAATGCCAATATAGAATATTCAGAAGCACTAATCTAGGTAAAATTAGCTACTTTTAGTATACAATAAGCTGCAATCCTCTCACTCAGAAGAAGCAAGGAACTAATTTAAAAAACAGTAACAACAGTGATGAGAACCACACAAACTGATCCAGGACTCTCCACTGTAATCTCAGGCAAATCTCTTCTCCTCTCTAGACACCAGTTTCCTTCACCCCCAAAATGTGAGAGTTGCATAAAAATGTATTTAACGTTCCTTTCAGTCCCAAGATTGCATGTTTCTCAGAACAAGACAACTGTGACTATACAGAGAAGTCCTTCTAAATTAAGTTTAAGAAGGTACTATTCACTAAAAATCATCATTAACAGGTAGCTACGATTATAATCATTACCGTTTCAAGTATCCAATTATTTGACTAAGAAAGAATGATCTATACAAAACTCTGGAACGAAATTTGATAAAATGTGCCTTTCGTTTCCTCTCCCTTCCTTTGCCTGCCCTCCAGTGGCAGCGCTGAGCAGGCAACCAACCAAAGGAACAAACATGAAGGCAGCGTTTCAAACTGTTTTCAGCCCTCTCCCAGGTATCTTGGAGCAGCTCTGCTAATATTGTTTTATCTCTCCATGGCTACAAAAAGGAATTTAGAAAATAACATGACTTAGGAATAGCACATCTTGAAAGTTAAAGCAACTTAGAGTGAAAATGATATGTGCAAAGTCAACCACTGGTTTATTTTCTTTGAAGATTCAAAGACCACTTAAGAAGGTTCTGTTTCCATCAAAGACATCCATATTTTAAACAGGACAATTCTAGAGCATAACAGAGCAGTGATTACAGTAGGAATTTTGGAAGGTTTCCTGGAGAACCACAAGAACCACAAGGTTTCCTGGAGAACCCAATTATGAGATTAGAAGACTAGGAATTTTCTTTAGGGATATCACAGTATCCCTGAAAACTCATATGCAGAGAGGTTTGGGGACCAGAACTGACAAAATGGGGAAGCTTCTAGTTAAAAATATTTTGTATCTGTATTGTAAAATTATTTGAAAAGTGAAGGCTTACACTTTAAAGTGAGTAATTTCCCTAATTTATCCATTATCATCATCATCATGATTATTATTCCAAAGACTGTATATTCATTTCTTTAGAACAAAAATCTGCAAACTACTACTACAGCTTGTGGGCCAAATCCAGTCCACTACCCATTTTTGTAGGGTCTGCAAATGAAAATCATTTCTACATTTTTAAATGGCTGGAAAAAATCAAAGGAAGCATATTTCATGACATGTGAACATTGCATGGAATTCAAATATCAGTGCATAAATAATGCTTCACTGGAAGACAGCCATGATTACTCACTTACATATTATCTTGGCTGCTCTGGGGCTATGGAGGCAGAGTTGAGTAGTTGTGACAGAGACTTATATGCCTCACAACACTTAAAATCTTTACAGCTTTTTATGGAAGAAGTTTGCTGAGAGCCCTGGCTTAGAGCCAAGCTTACCAGTTTTTATCTTTGCATATCACTTAAACCACTCATGAGTGATGGGGCCGTCTAGTGTCTGAGATGAGAAAACACTACTGGTGTAAATAAAGGTAAGGGATACAGCTGGTAGTGGACAGTTTAACACTAATAAGTGAACATCATAGAATCATGAATCTTTTTTCCCTAGCAGATCAAAACTGTTACAGTCTGCTAACTGTCTGCTGAACACTTGACTGTCCTTAAGTACCTTGCATTGTACATCCTGAAAAAATTAAACTTTCCCTCTCCTGTTCACAATTCCATTAGACTAAAAAAAAAAATTATCTCATTAATAATAAAAAGTATTTTTTATACTTTACAAATAAATCATTATTTGTACAGTGTTTTTATAGGTTATGAAATGTTTTACATATAGAATATCATTTGATTTTCATTCCAGGTATACTTGCTATATTATACATTAGAATGAGATTGTTGAAAGGTTCACTTATGTTGTGAAAGTATGGAAAAAGCAAACATTGACTTCTGAAATATTTATCTTTCACATGCAGAATTACTTGAAACAATACAAATTTCAGAATGCTAAAACTTCAGATTTCTGGGCAGCGCTTGAAGAGGTAATGAGAAGTATATCCTCAAAACTTTCTTTCATTAACAAATGATTTATCAATCATTTAACTGATTATTCTATCCTTTTATTTCCCCTTATTTGTTGATTGATTATTCTCTATTTTTTTTTTTTAATCTCAGGCAAGTAATCTCCCAGTGAAAGAAGTAATGGACACCTGGACCAATCAGATGGGTTACCCTGTACTTAATGTGGACAATATGAAGAACATCACACAGAAACGCTTTCTGTTGGACTCGAGAGCTAATTCTTCTGAGCCACATTCACCTTTTGGGTAAGACTCTATAATGTACTTCAGGGGAAGCAGAAATTTGATGGAAATACTGGCAATTCATTTAGAACTTGTTCTTCAGTACCTGATTGATAAGCACAGTGTCTTTACGGAAATCAAGACATTTAGAAATAGCTCAGTCATCTCTGGGTTCAAAATGGTGGATTGAGCATGTGCATGCAAGTCTTATTCTTCCCGGAAGTGACTGAATAAGGAAATAGAAGTACTAAAAGAAATAAACTCAGAGAAGTAAAGAAAACAGAGAGGAACTCTGAAGTTCCTAGATGGGAGGGAGGGAGGGAGGGAGGGAGGAATATAGACAGAAAACAAAGTGAGAAGGTACAGCCAGATGAAGAGAGACTTGAGCAGAGGTGGACGCTGATTTCCCCTACCCTAGATGGGCCTGGGCTCAGTGTCAGCACTCAGAGTGGATGGCAGGAGTGAGAAGTGAGGTTGAAAGTAGGGCAGTTAATTTGAAGTCTGCACTCAGGACCGTTGCATTAGCCAGACCCCACTCCCTCCACTTTCCCTTCACTGACTGCCTTCTTTCCTCTGCACAGAGCTCTCAAAAGTCTGGCAATTACCCAGCAAAACCCAGAGGGCTTTTTTTTTTTTTCCCTGAACAAATTGACTAAAACAGTGGAGGAAAGCTAAGAATTTCCATCTGGTTGGTACACTCAGAGGAAAGCTTTCCTCCTCGTGGCATTTGTAGGATGAATGGGCTGGAGCTGCCAGCTCCACTCATACATACACAGAGCCTCTAGTCAGACTTCCTGGTCAGCGGAGAAGTCTGTCTCAAAAATATACCTCTCTTCTCAACAGAGGAGGGGTTAAATACAAGACACCAAGAATAATCAATTTAGTCCTTCTTTCTTAAACATGAATGAACATCAAAGATAACAAGATGCATGAAAAAAATCTAAAAAACATAAAAGTCAAAATCTCACATGAACAAACAATAAACCCATCTCAATGAGAGACATAATTGAAATAAAAAATTTATGAAATATATTGAGATCAAAGCTCTTATACACATTAACTAAGAGCAGATTGTTTTTGAAAGGACAAACTAAAAATATAAAAGAGCTATGAAAGATTAAAATTTCAGTTGTCAAAGAAATTAATAGACCAATTTGAAATAAATTTGGAGAATTCTCTAAAAGTACAGGACAAGCAAATGTGAAAGAGAAGATAAATATGAAAAAAAACCTAGCACCAACTAATAGAAGTCTCTCAAGAAAAGGAAAACAGAGAAACTTAATGGGCATATTATATCAAAGAAATAATAAAAGACAAAGGATTCTGATTAAAAAGTCCCATTGAGTACATAGTACCAAATGATAAAAACCAAAACATACTTAGCTACAGCCTCATGAAATTTCAGAGAATAAGGGTACATGAGTTACTGTGACATTAGAATTCTTCACAACAACTCTGAACACAAGAAGAAAATAAAGCAGACATTTAAAATGTAGATGCAAAAAATATTTTCAACCTCCAATTCTCTACCCAGTCCCTAAACCAAAAGTAACAGCAGAGTGAAGACATTTTCTGACATGCAGCCCCAGAAAATGCTTTCCACACAGTGCTTAGAAAGTTACCAAGGCTACACTCTAGGTGAACTGGAGCAGGGAGATAAAAAATATGAATATATAAAAAAAGAGGAAGACACAGGATCCAGGAAACAGAGTATCTGTCCTAGGAGATCAATGAACGGAAATACAGATCAGTACCCATCCAGTGGGCTCACAGTGCTGTAAGAACAGGAGGACTGGAGCTGAGTTGTTAGGTGATCTGCAGGAAAAAAGACAGTATGATTGGGAGGATGGCGAAATTGAGGAGTTGGTGAAGGCCTATCAGTTTGGTCAACTGTAAAGAAGAAAAATTAGAAAAAAGAAAAATCAAGGCCATATGTAAAAATTGTGATCCCCCCTCTCCCCCAAAAAAGAAGAAGCAGGTAGAATGATTTTATGTTACTGATAAAGTATAAGGAAAAGGAGTCTCCTGAACTGGCAGGTGGATTCTTTACCGCTGAGCTACCGGAAACCCAAAAAGGAGTCTATTTTACCCTCATAAAATAAGGTGTTAGGGGAAATTTTTACTTAAGTGACTCAAAGGCATGAAATCAAACCATAGAAAAGGATATATAACTCCAACACACTTCTTGGCCAACAATAGGTATACAGCATAACTCCATATATGTTATTTATTGTCTTTTAGTTTTTATAATCAACCAATGGATAACATGTTAAAATTTTGTTCTGGTGGCAGATTAGATTGTACGTAGAAACAGTTTTAACACTGTAACAAGAAAAAAAAATAGTTGACAGAAGAAAGGAAGTGGAAAAGGTAGAAGAATGTTGGGATACTGATTCAGTGGTGGACTGAAGCTTGTTTTAATCCCAACTCAGAGATTCTAGTAGCCTGAAATTGGTCATGATGTGAGTTACTAGAAATCAGCAAATAATACATTCTACCTTCCACTCCACCCTGAGAACCAGTTATTGAGCATTTACCAGCACTACACAAGAGAACCTTATTCTACAGTTAGGAGAGAGTACCAATACTAAGGAGAAGGCAATGGCATCCCACTCCAGTACTCTTGCCTAGAAAATCCCATGGACGGAGGAGCCTGGAAGGCTGCAGTCCACGGGGTCACCAAGAGTTGGATAGGACTGAGCATCTTCACTTTCACTTTAACTTTCATGCACTGGAGAAGGAAATGGCAACCCACTCCAGTGTTCTTGCCTGGAGAATCCCAGGGACGGAGGAGCCTGGAAG
This sequence comes from Oreotragus oreotragus, assembly GCA_006410675.1. Taxonomy (NCBI): domain Eukaryota; kingdom Metazoa; phylum Chordata; class Mammalia; order Artiodactyla; family Bovidae; genus Oreotragus; species Oreotragus oreotragus. The sequence continues at coordinate 167,773 of SJYX01009252.1, read as the reverse complement.
GCTGCAGTCCACGGGGTCGCTAAGAGTTGGATAGGACTGAGCATCTTCAGTTTCACTTTAACTTTCATGCATTGGAGAAGGAAATGGCAACCCACTCCAGCGTTCTTGCCTGGAGAATCCCAGGGACAGGGGAGCCTGGTGGGCTGCCATCTATGGGGCTGCACAGAGTCGGACACGACTGAAGCGACTTAGCAGCAGCAGCAGCAGCAGCAATACTAAAATTTATAAAACAAGAAATGGCATTATGAGCATATTATCTAAAGGAACAACTGTAACTTATACAAAGTCTAATAATAATAACAACAATAATTTTGCTTTATTAAAATTTGACTGTTAAAGGGAGAATGAAAAAGAAAGCAGTGAAAGTGAATTAAATCACCCTCTTTTGTGGGTGAGTTAATAAATACTACCTAAAAAATATAGAGGTATTTACAGTTTCAGGACATCCAAAGAACTAAAACCAGAAGCATTTAAAAGGGGGTGCTTTTGAGAGAGGTGCTGGCCTATGGGTAGAGTGGAGGAGACTTTTCAATAGCAGTTTCCCTAGTTTTTGATTGAAGATGTCTTTATTTACAATGCATAAATGAAATTCTCCTGAATATTGTAACAATTACAAACTCAATCAAATTATTTTGTATATTTCAAGAAACTTCTAAACAACACTACTTAGTGAAGTGAAAGTGAAAGTCCCTCAGTTGTGTCCGACTCTGCGATCCCATGGAGTACACAGTCCATGGAATTCTCCAGGCCAGAATTCTGGAGTGGGCAGCCTTTCCCTTCTCCAGGGGACCTTCCCAACCTAGGTTCCTGCATTGCAGGCAGACTCTTTACCAACTGAACTATCAGGGAAGCCCCCCATACCACTGAAAACGTTACTAAATTCCATTTACAATTTCAAATATAAACACAGATTTATAAATCTAATTAAAAATACTTTTCTATACATTTTTATGGACATAACAAGCTAAAAATCATAAGTATGGCATATCAAGTTTCTTGGACATTTTCAACACATTAAGCTTTAAAAACAACAACAACAAAAAGAATCAAACCTTTAACTTTACAAAGTGAGACTTTTCTAGCACATAAAAAGATGCTCAACGTTACTAAATATCAGAGAAATGCAAGTCAAAACTACAGTGAGGTGTCACCTCACACTGGTCAGAATGACAAGCAGCAAAAAACCTACAAACAATAAATGCTGGAGAGGGTATGGAGGAAAGGGAATGCTCTTATGCTGTTGGTGGGAACATAAATTGGTACAAATACTATGGAGAACAGTATGAAGTTTTCTTAAACTAAAAACAGAACTACCAGATGATCCAGCAATTCCACTACTGGGCATATATCTGGAGAAAACTGTAATTTGAAAAGACACAGGCGCCCCAGTGTTCATCAGCACTGTTTATAATAGCCAAGACATGGAAGCAATCTACATGTCCATCAACAGAAGAATGGGTAAGGAACGCGTGGTATGTGTGTACAGTGGAATACTACTCAGCCGTACAAGGAACAAAATAGGGCCATTTGAAGCAACATGGACAGACCTAGAGATTCTCATACCAAGTGAGTTAAGTCAGAGAAAGACAAGCATCATATGCTATCACTCACATATGGAACCATATCTGGAGCAGACTCACAGAGTTCAAAAATACACTGAGGGTTACTAAAGGGGAAACATGGTGGCAGAGTATAAATTAGGAGCTTGGGATTCACAGACACACAGTCTGTATAAAACAGATGGCCAACAGGGGCCTACTGTATAGCACAGGGAACCCTACTCAGTATTCCATAATAACCGATACGGGAAAAGAGTCTGAAAAGAATGATACATGTACATGTATAACCGAATATCACTAGGCTATATACCTGAAACTGACCTTGTAAGTCAATTATAGTCCAATAAAATTACACTAACAAAAAAACCCCAGCAAAATCAGATTTTTCTAGACATTTAAACATGACTACTGAGTTAAGATATTCTAAGACTTCCAGTTAAAATTACCACTCCAATATGTCATTCCCTCTAATTTGCCAGATTTCTTAAACATCTCAACTATTGTGAAAGCTGACAAAATATGTGCCACACAGCCAGTGGCTTCTAAACTTATCACCCTTGTATGACAACAACTTCTGCAAGAGTTAATACTATAGCCATTGCTGTGTAATTAGTTACTTTTGTAGACATTAATGGAATGCCAACTGCTCCCTAATGAAGAGAACAAAACCACAACTGCAGGATCGCCCAGCCCACTGGGGCTGGTCACAGGAACCTGGGTGTGCCGCTTTGGGGATGTCATCTCAGAACCCCCCTACCCAACTGAACCTCTCCTAGACAGGATTCTGGCTAAATAAAAGCCATACACTAAATCCCCTGGACACCATTCCAATTTCACCCATGCTGATTTTAATTGTCTTTTAGCTTAACACTTGCTTTGGGTGGAGACAATTTTGTACCCACCACACTCCAGGTGGCTTCTAATCTCCACTGCCTGATTTCTATTGTAGAGAAATCTCCTCTCATTTTAAATAGTCTCACTGACCTTATCTTGAATGTGAATGTGAAGTTGCTCAGTCGTGTCCGACTCTTTGCGACCCGATGGACTGGAGCCTACCAGGCTCCTAAGTCCATGGGATTTTTCAGGCAAGAATACTGGAGTGGGATGCCATTTCCTTTTCCAGGGGATCTTCTCGACCCAGGGATCAAACCCGGGTCTCCCGCATTGTAGGCAGACGCTTTACTGTTACAGTCACATATATAAAGCATCACAAGATCACTTATTCAATAGTAATTAGGATAATATGAGGAAGGAAAATTACAGGGTGTAAAGAAAGTGTCTCAGGAAGTGTTTAATAACCGTAAGCTGGTTCTTTTATAGTTAGTTGTGTGTTCCACCAAATTATAAATATATTGGCCCATTTTAATACTGCTAGGGCCTCTGGATATTAAAATTTTAGAAACACTTCTCTCTCACAAAACAAGCTTGCATTTGGAACTTTCACAGTAATTATTCTCTCCTGCCATACGTGTCCACTGATACACTGAGCCTGAGGCAAGAGGTGTGGTGGAGTAGAGAAGGCTACAGAAGACTTTCTGTCTTGAGGAAGTAATTCTTAAACTGAGTAAAAATTGGTGTAGAGGGTGACTGTCAGGGTTGTCAAAATAGAAAACACGTATGAAGGCTCTAACGTTGAAAAGGAGCATTTTACATATGATATGCGATACTGATCGGGCGTTTACTAAGTAGCTGCCACAATTTTAAGTACTTTAGAGTATTTTATTATAACAGATGGAGAAACTTAGGCAGAACATGATTAAACAGCTTATTCAAGGTTGCACAGAGTGTAAGTGATGGATCCTCAATTTGAATGCAGGCAGTCTGGCTCCAAGAACTGGGTGATAAAGAGGCCCTGGGAAGAGTGGGGGGCAGATAAAGCCGGAGAGGAAGGCGGGGGCCAGGCATGCAGACCACGTTAAGGATTCTGAACAAAAGAGTGTGCAAATTCAAGGAAGTTAAGGCAAGAACAGGCAGGATCACGTTTACATTTTTCAAAGTTCCCTCTAGTGTACTATGGAGAATAGATCACGTGGGGCCAGTGTGGATTCAGGGAGACCTGGTAGGATGACATCATAGCGGGTGACCTCTGTGAGAGATGATGGAGTTGCTGGGGCCTGCACCAGGAGAGGGGCTAGGGCTGGGGGCATGTGGCAGATGTTCCAAAGACTGACTTGAACTAAAATTTCCAGCTAAAGAATAAACAGTGTACAGGGAATCGAGTCAGAAGAATTTGCAAGGAACAATCTGCTTTTAGAACATTGTTTTCATCTTGTTTATAGGGGTCATAGCCATATTTCTAGAGAACCGAAAAAGCTTTATAGACCCACTTTATGATACATATTCCATGCAGTAGGGAACAGAATCTGTTTCCTGGCTTCCAGTTCAGGACTTGGGGAATTAAGTCACATGAATAGCACCTCAGGTGTTTCCAAAAATTCAAACTGCCAAAAACTTTCTAAAGCATGGAGGATGAAGAACACTCAGAATTATTAAATAAGCTACTTCCAATAAACTGGTAGGCACTTAAACCAGAAAAGCCAGTGGAGGTCACCTTGTTGAAACCTGTTACCAGCCTCCCCCCGCCCCCACCCCCCAAAAGCCTCAGACACTCAGCTCTCCCACAGTAAAGGAAATTCAGAGAAACTGGATATCTTGCTGGAGTGCAGGTTCTGAAAATTAATAGTTCACACCAAAATATAGGAAAATTTGAGTTTTTAGGCCCAATGAAGTCAGTCAGGGAGTGTTCATATATCCTTTATTTTGGAGAGGAAAGATTATGGTAGAGAAGACTTTGTTTTCATCCTTTCCTCTATATAATATGTGAATGATTTGATACTTAGATCTCACCTGTTATCAGCTGACAGTTCAATTACATAAACCTACATAATTTATGTGATCATTCTATTAACCATAAATTGTTTTTTTTTACAATTACTGTTTATGTTCTAGCAGATCAGATTGGCTATCTTTAACACTGCTATTTAATAGTCTTTACACATATAAATTTTTTTAAATATAATTTCTTACTTGAGAAACAAATTTCCACTGGGAAAGTTTCACAGTAGTTGTTCCCTTGTCTCACTCACATCCACTGATTTGTTAAGTCAAAGACAGCCAATGGTGTTTTTAAACCTGTGGAACTGGATTTTTTAAAACTACTCCTGCATTTATGGATCCCTCTCCAAACAAACCAAAAAAAAAAAAAAAAAACATTATTGCCAATGGAACTAAGCATATCAGCCAGTCTAAAATCACTTTTAAAGTTATAATAAATCTTTATTTTTTTAACATAAATTTATTTTAATTGGAGGTTAATTAATCTTTAAATTGCACTCAGGCTCGTCCGTCCGTGGGGATTCTCCAGGCAAGAATACTGGAGTGGGTTGCCATGCCCTCTTCCAGGGGATCTTCCCAACCCAGGAATCGAACTGAGGCCTCCCACATTGCAGGCAGATTCTTTACTGTCCGAGCCACCAGGGAAGCCCCATCAAGATTTAGAACACAGAACTATACTAACATTTATACTTTTCTTTAAATTTTTTAGTCTGAACCTTCAGATACTTTAAAAAAATGTTAGATTAATAGATGTATGATTTTTAGTGATCATTTATCATAAAATCAATCTATTTGTTCCCTTTTTAAAAAAAGTTACAAATTATATATGCATAGGAAAATAAACCTAAAAAACACAGGCTCTACTTCTAAGAACATTTCTTAAAAATCTATAGTGGCTCTTGAACTAATAAGAGAGAAAAAAGACGTTATATAAAAAGTTGTCATTCCTTATTTTTCAATTTGATTTAAAAGCTAGATCATGCTGCTGCTGCTGCTAAGTCGCTTCAGTCGTGTCCGATTCTGTGTGACCCCATAGACGGCAGCCCACCTGGCTCCCCCGACCCTGGGATTCTCCAGGCAAGAACACTGGAATGGGTTTCCATTTCCTTCTCCAATGCATGAAAGTGAAAAGTAAAAGGGAAGTCACTCAGTCGTGTCCGACTCTTCGCAACCCTATGGACTGCAGCCCACCAGGCTCCTCTGTCCATGGGATTTTCCAGGCAAGAGTACTGGAGTGGGGTGCCATCGCCTTCTCCGAAGCTAGATCATAATATATGCCTAATACCCCCAGAAAGGAATCTTTTTTCCCTCCAGTCCTGGTATTCACTCCCTCTCTGTTCAGATATATTCCTGTCTGATAGACAACAAAGTCATACTCAGGCTCCTCTGTCCATGGGATTTTCCAGGCAAGAGTACTGGAGTGGGGTGCCATCGCCTTCTCCAAAGCTAGATCATAATATATGCCTAATACCCCCAGAAAGGAATCTTTTTTCCCTCCAGTCCTGGTATTCACTCCCTCTCTGTTCAGATATATTCCTGTCTGATAGACAACAAAGTCATACTATAAACTAAATGACCTCTTCCCTTTTCTCACTGATTAAATCCAGCAGTGACCAGAAGCTTTTTATAACCTAAATGGCTCACAAGTGTGTAAGGTATTATTCTAACACTATGGCCTCAACCCATCTCTTAGAAATGGGTGAGTTTCACATCTCTGTCAGAGAGAGTTCTCTGTGGGACAGGTTTACATGTCTTTGGCAGTCTAGTCAATGTAAACAGGTGGAAGAATGCAAGTAGGTATATTAGGGCAAAATTAGTTTCCTTATTTTGAAAATTAGATTGGTCATATTTATACTGCCAGAAACTGTGACATTATTTTACATATTTCTGGGAAGAGACATTTTTTCTTTTTTTTTTTTTAACTTATTTTTTAATTGGAGGAAAATTGCTTTACGATGTTGTGTTGCTTTCTGCCATACAACAAAGTGAATCAGTTATAATTATATATATATATATATACACACACATATATGGGCTTCCCTGGTGGCCCAGAGAGTAAAGAATCCGCCTGCAATGTGGGGTACCTCAGTTCGATCCCTGGGTTGGGTTGGTAAGATCCCCTGGAGGAGGGCATGGCAACCCACTCCGGTATTCTTACCTGGAGAATCCCCATGGACAGAAAGCCTGGCAGGCTACCTGGGGTCGCTAAGAGTCAGACACGACTGAGCAATTAAGCACATGCACACATATTTAGATATTTAAAAAGTGAATTATACCTTTAAAAATATACTCTTGAAGTTTAGATAACATATAAGAAACTCTATCATTTCATTTATGTAATTTCTATTTCTTGATATTTTGTACTCAAATCTATTGTTTTACTCAGATTATATTAGATCTTGCAAGTGGTTCCAAAACTATAAAATTATATAGCCTCAACCCTCTAACCTTTTTTGTCTTATGATGCTCTTACAGACCTCAGAGTAATATTTTTTTACATGACCTTAGTAATATGTCTTATGCTTACTCTCAGGCACAGCCTAGTCCCAAACACCATGTCTTAGAGTGGACAGTGGAAGTGTGAAATCCTGACTGTATACATAGGGTATCCAGACACTCCAGAATCAGTTGTTTCAGTTGGGTTGGCAAGGGGGAAAGCTGAGGAGAATGAAATGTCAATCTACATAGCAACACCAAATCAGCAAAGCAGTGAGAGTGAAATCTGTAGGTAGGATATGACTTTTAAAAAATGTTTCTTTGTCTGTCTGTCAAGAAGTTATAAGGTATCCTTCTTAGGTTCACTAAAATCAGACTCTGATCATTCAAGTGAGAGTGAGTCATAAGGAAATCTAGGAAAGGCTGGTGGGGGATTGGGCAGTGGGATATCAAACAGCAAAATACAACAGGCAGGTGCTGTTCAAGATAACTACCCTGTAGGGAAGTTCTAGAGACTGCTTCAGCATGGTCCTGCCAGATGGGGCAAAGAACACTCTCACGCCCAGCCATCACTGGCTAAAGACTGCAGCCAAGGATGTACATTTTCAGGAACTTCTGGCTTTCCTTGATCAGGCAGCCAGAGGGCGGTCCTCTGACAGACAGACCCGGTGCTGGCTGTTGGCAGGGAAAGCACATTGGAATCTACAACTGGAAGTACAAACATGACAAAGGGATTCAAGGGGATAAGGATGGTCCACTGACAATGTCTCCTATAAGATCCAAGAAACAGTTTATGGATTGGTTCTGTGAAACTTAACAGCCGAAAATATTCAAATGCAAAAAAAATTCTTCAAGAAAGCTAGTAAAAGCTCAACCTATAAAACATTTCACTAATTATCAAAGAAAGGATTACTTCTTTCATGCAGATGACAAACACACATCTCTCTGAATTATATAAGTTTTATTAGATCTTGAAAGGGAGAAATACCATTTCCCCATTCTCTGTTAGGGACTTGAATGACCACAGATCATTGGTCAACTCTGAGGCGAAACCTAAACCCAAACTCAGATTCATCTTTTCTCTGAATCTCCTGAATTTCCCGACTGGTAAGGTATGATAATGAGAACAACCAAAAAGACACTTACGATCTCTTTTAAGAGATTTCAAGAGTAAATATTAGGTATACATATTGTATCAAAATATAAAGCTCATCTCCTCCCTTGGCTCCAGGAGAAAATACTAAGGAGCTAAAGAAAACACTAAAAATCCCTGAAACGTGCTTGCCCAGTGATTTTCTTTGCAGCACACTGGTGCACATGATTCTAAATAGGAGATATTTAAAGAGCATGAGACATTTTAAGGGATGATGGTGGTAGTGTCATTTCAATGTAATTTCTAAAATGTTTTATTTCCTTCACAGCATTTTAAGATTGTCTTCTGAATTCTAACAATGCATTATGTTCCTTGACGGGAACTATAGCTTACTAGAGTGCACACGAGTATGTATGTGAATGCTCAGTTTTCTTATATTACATATATAATTATTATATTTATGCAATACTTCTATCCCAAAGTCTCAAGGCATTTTATTGAAATAATCTTCTTTACCTTAGCTAATTTTCTGAAACAGATTTCCAAATTTTAAAGATTTATATAAATTGAAAGCAATTACATAGCCTATCCTTACCATAAAAAGAATATAATGTATTAACTGTGTTAATTGTATACTATACACTAGATAATCGCTTATGAGGACAATATGCTTGTCTATTGCCTTTTATGCTTGTCTATTTTTACTTTGGAAATGTTTTTATGTTTTAGTAATCAAAGTTAAATTTTTCTTTTTAAAAACCTAGTTACACATGGAATATTCCAGTTAAATGGACTGAAGATGATGAACAAAGGATTACATTATATAATAGGTCAGAAACAGGAGGTAAATATCATCAATTGATTTATTTCTTCCTTGAATTAAGGTACTACATTAAATAAGTATATGTTAAGAAATAACAATAAAACTGGAACTTATGATATAAATTTCAGTTAAAAGAAATCTCTTAAATAATTAACTGATAAGCCCAAATCCTTATCTATAATAATGAGAATTTTTTGCCTTAAGAAATTTTTTGTAATGATTTACCATAACTGAAACAATAATAAATACCTACATTCAAAGAGAAGGGTCAAAAAAAAAAAAAGAGAAGGGTCATACACCCAACCACTAGAAGATCAGTATATCAGTTTTCTTCTTTTCCCTTTCCTCTCTTCCCTCTTTTTCCTTTCCCTCTTCCTTTTTATAAATATCAAATGTCACTGAATTTCTTAAAATGTTATGTGACAAGCCTGACTTTTAAAATACTGCCATTAAATCAGACCTAATGTTTTTCTCAAAACAGCATGACACTAGAATTTTTAATGACACTAAATTAGTTTTTCTAAGCTGTAAGTTGTCGCCAGTAGCTCAAGGGACTATCTATATCTATATCCATTCATCTACCCATCCATCCATGCACCTCCCTAAGTGAACGCATTGGCCCTTGCCTGTGTTAAAGTTCAGCTGTGACTTCCACCCACTTAAGTCAACTAGAAATATATTTTCTGTATTCTATTTCCATTCATTTCTATTTTCTTTTCTTGAAAAATTTTAGAGTTTTATGAAAACAAGACCTTATCACATGTTTTCTACTACAGATTGCTGAAAAAATAATTAAAAAGGCAAGTTTTAGCAACTATCCAAGAAGAATCCTGCTTTCTATACTTCTGCTGTTGTGCTTGTTTTGTGTTTCAAAGTCGCTTCTTATCTAAAACAAAATGAGACTCTTCTTCATCCCATCCCATAAGGACTTGGTTTCCAAATAGCATTTGGCATGGACTTTCACCCATTGCTTCTCAAGAATAAAAGCAAATAATCTACCCTCTATTTACATATGCCTATTTGCTCCTGCAAAATATTCTAAAATAGTAACTCATTTCCTCTGGCAAGTAAATTGTTACCCTATTTCCAGTAGATTAAAAAAATAGCTTTATTGAGATACAATTCACACATTATAAAATCTCCTCATTTAAAGTATGCAATCCAGTTTTTACTACATTCACAGATATGTGTAACCATCACCACAGTCAACTTCACAGCATTTCAGTCACCTCAAAAAGAAATTCCACACCCTTTAGCTATCAACTCCTCTATTCGCCTGATCCCAGCCCTAAGCAACAACTAACCTTTTTTTTTTATCTTCATAGATTTGGCTATTTTGGACATTTCATATAAATGGAATGATATCTATAGCATTTTGTGAGTGGCTTCTTTCACCTAGCTTGTTTTCAAGTTCATCTATGTCATAGCATGTATCAGTACTTCATTCCTTTTTATTGCCAAGTTATATTCATATCATATTGATATACCGCCTTTTGTTTACCTGTTCATCAGTTGATGAGCACATGGACTGTTTCTGTCTTTTGGCTATTATGCATAATATTTCTATAAACATTTGTGTACAAGTTTCTATGTGGCTCCTATCAGGTTTTTTCAGCTGTGTTTCTTTTTTATTTTTCTTATAAATTATTTGTGATTTTAAAAATAATTTTATTTATTTGCATATTTTGGCTGTGCTGGGTCTTCATTGCTGCAAGGCTTTCCTCTGGCTGCATTAAGCAGGGCTGCTCTCTGGTTGCAGTGTGTGGGTTTCTCACTGTGGTGGCTTGTCCTATTGCAAAGCAGGGGTTCTAGGGCTCGCGGGCTTTGGTAGTTGCAGCTCACGGCTTCGATAGTTTTGGCTCTCTAGCTCTAGAGCACAGGCTCAACGGTTGGGGCCCACAGGCTTTGTTACTCCATGGCACGTGGGATTTTCCCCAGATCACAGATCCACCCTGTGTCTCCTGCATTGGCAGGCAGATGCTTTACCACTAAGCCACCGGGGAAGCCCTGTTTTGTGATCTTTAGTTTTTACTGTAAACTCTACTAGCTTTGCTATTGTCAAGGTAAGACCTTTTACTGTTGCCTTTACAACAAAAACATTCTCTTGGTCATTTATACTAACTTTAATTGATGTAGTCAGCAGTATCTCCTAAATTCTTCTAGAATACCCAGATCACTATTTTACATAGGATAATTCTGTTTGCATACCAAGATCTTTTCTGACCTTTTTCTTACTTAAGCCAAAGGAAAATGGAGACAGAAAAAAAGACAGTAAAAAAAAAAAATGTTCGATAGCACCAATAAACATAATGAGGCTAGGATTCCCTTGGGAAATTTTCAGTGGATTTGGCTGAAATATTACTACATATTTTCCCCATTGGTCACCACTGGTTGAGAAGACAGGAGGAACATCTGGGAATCTTCTTGATTTTATTTTTACAAATTTAAAGCATGGATAATTTATTTTCACTAATATAATCTATCTAGAATTTTCATAAACTGAGGTTTTCATAAACGTAAAATTTCCAGGTAACTGAAGTTTATTCTAGTGGTCCTGGAAATCGATTTCAGGAATTAATAATAAACATTTTTCTTATGTGTATTATGTCCTTATTAGACACAATGTTTTAATAATGAACTTAGTCCTTAATTAAAATATTAATTAATTCTTTCAAACAAGTATTTACTGAGCATTAACTAATGGGCCAGACACAGGGGTAGATATAGAGATAATGCTGAGGGAAAAATCCCCACAGTTCTTACTTTGTAGCACTTACTGTCTAGGGAGGGTGTGGACGAGTCACCACGCAAATATAACACTGTGTCATAAGGGCCTGGTGTGGGAAGAGCCAAAGAGGCTCACAGGAGAAATACAAGTGGAGATCTGGAAGTTGAGAAAAGTTAGTAAAGAAAGGGACATCTGTCTGAGGGTTAGAGGGACTACAGGTAGAGTTTATGTGGATAATAGGATTGACTGTGTATAGACTCAAGCAGTGCTATGGACAGAAAATGTTAGTATGAAAGGGAGAGCGCAAAGGGCTCGCTGGGCAACCTCGATCCCTCTGTCATTAGATTCGAGACATTTCTTTTACTGTAACTTTTATCTGTCCCTCCCCTCCCTGTAGAATCTTCCTTGAGAATGAAGCTTATTTTTTGTTGCTGTGTGGTTGTTCCGTATCTCCAGTAGATACCTAGTAATTGTTAACTGAAGGAATGAATGAAGTGGCGCTAATGTCCACAGGGCTTTGATGACAAATCTATCTTTATCTGCAACTTCAGAATCATGGCTGGTCATTTAGCCAGAAGCAAATTAGACATCCCTTCCTACTTCAAAGTGCCTGCTCCGTTTTTAGGCTATGCAATAAGTTCCTGTTTCCTGTTTAGGGAGATCTTCAACTCCCAGCTCAGAGCACAGATGACAACACGTCCTGAGGGTACTGAATGGGCAACCAGCTCAGGTTACCAGCCCCACCTCCTTCTTCTTGGTTTCTCTGGTGATTCATCAGCTAGAAATTTCCCAGGCAATAGTGGGGCTTCCCCTAAGGTCTTTTATTCACATTTGTGTTGTGCACAATATTTTAAAGGTGAAAACAATTAAACATGTACTTTTTAACAAAAGAAGAGGATCTCCATCTCAGGGCCTTCTCTGGCAATTCTAACCTACCCTGAATAATCTCTCCTCTTATTGTTGAGAGCATATTTTATGCTATTAGTTTCCTCAATCCTTAGATTTTAAGCAACATCATTATTAAGGTTCATATTCTCTGTCTTTTCTTTTTATGTAAATTATAAGCCCTTTGAAGATACACACTGCATAGCATACTCCCTGTCTCCTGTTCACCCTATTCCCTCAAGGCACTGTGTACAACTTAAGATGTACTAAGAATTCAGCAAGTCCCTTCTTAATTAAGGCTTGTTTGCCGGAAGACTGCTGTGATTCTAGAGGTTGCCTACGTATAGTGAATGCCTCTACCTTTAGCATCAGCTACTATACTGTCTCTTGTCAACACATCTACATTTAGTAGTATACCACCTTTTTGTTTTTAATCTGCTGCTTCCCAACATTTAGAAGACTTATAGATTAGCATACGATATCAGACAACCAATCTTGCTAAAACATATTTAAAAATAGGGATTCATGAGCATATAGGGTCTAAAAGACAGTTTTAGGGCATAGGATGTAGAACAGACTTTGTGATGACTGTTTTCACAACTCTTTCAGATTATGTATTACGGATGATTTAGATAACCAAATTCTATCATATAAATGTTCCTAAAATTTTATGGTAGTTATAGTTAAATATTTCATATCAAAATAATGATGGACATATATTTTTCTAATTTAATGAGAGAGAGAGAAAGAAACAAAAAGAAAAAAAAATCCATAATCATTCATTATGGATTCAGTTTTGCAGATTCAGAAGCTCAGTTTGTTTAATTCAGCACTGGTCAACAAAGTCTTGAAAGACTTATTCACATGAACCATACATATAAGAATGCTAATTTGTTAATTTACACAAATAAAAACATACTGGCTAACGTCAACCAGAATATTCACTTCAGCTAATTAGGTATCTCTTCCAGGAAGAAAGTTTACTTAATTAGGGTAAAGGGAGAGCTAAGTTACATCAATTACTTTAAAGATGTCTATCAAGCTGTGACAGCTTTGTATACTGCATTAACCAGGGAAGCCTAATTATTGCATATATTGGCTATCAGGAGTAGTTCAATGCAATAAAAATTTCTTATTCATGCAGCGGTCCAATGGAGATGTTCCTGACCTGCCTTCTCTCCTAGGTAGCTCACTCCCAGATAATGACTTAGAATTCCTGTCTTTTTCCTTCTTATGGCTCCACTTCCTCTCTCTCTCCAAACTAATATTAGACTTCTGTGCTGGATCTTTTGCATCTGATCAGAGGACAGAGGAAGATAACGGAGGGACCAGACCTAGAAATGCATCTACTATTTCTGCCCACACTTTATGCCCCAGTGTCAATCATATGTTGCCACCTAACTGCAAGGGAGGCTAATAAATATAGTCTAGCTGTGTACCTAGAAGAAAAGGGAACAGTGTGGTAAACAACCAACAGATTTCTCCACATACACTGTTTTCTGGAAGAGCAGATCTGTTAAATGATCTGGAACACATATACCAGCTTAGTTGGGTACCTGCTTCCCTAGGCAAACTAGGGACACATCAACAGATCTTCACTATCCAACTCTCTTTTGCAGTTATTTCTTCCCAGTCACCAAAACCACTGCCCATGATATTTCTTCATCATGACAGTCACAATGCATTTTTCCCCAACTCCTGCTTATTATGTACTACGTATTAATCCTATATCTTTTTTTTCAGGGAGATTCTCTAGGCTTCTTGCTGAGATTTAGATGGGACTCTGTAATTATTACTAATACAATAATTATATGATTATTTCTTTGAATAAGTTATTTGTTGAAAACATTGTCACAAATGGATAACCAATCCATTTTACAGTGAATGGATCATGTTAGTGTTTGTTTCAGAGATTAAACTTTTCTTCCTTACCCCAAATTCCAAGTAGTGCATCCTACTTGAAATTTTTAGATCTCCAAATATAATTTGTATGTCAGTAGTAAGAAAACAGTATTCTTATACCTTTCAGCTGTTTTACTACTAAGAGATATACAAATTTAATAAAATAGAAATGAACTGTAATTTTATACAGAAAGATAATTTGCTTAAAGGATTGATGGAAGACAGTATTTATGTCACCAAAGAAAAATGTTTCTTTCTCTTCTAGGCTATCACAAGCTGTCTAGTTGACTGAATTTTGTTATAATTATTTACATAAAACAGTATAGTAAAGAACTAGTATGCATGCTTTGCTATTGAAATCTATCTAAGTTGAAATTAGCCTCTGGATGAAATTTTGAATTAATATACAAAAGGAAAAAAATTTTAGAAACAGTTCCTGTCCAGAAAGAATCCATTTACCACTCTTATGCATAAAACTAGCAATACAAAACAATTTATAAGTTCTATGATTACTATGTGGCCATTAAATCTACATCTTCATGTATATATAATGAAATTGCCAAGTGTTTACAATATAATTTCAAGTGAAAAGGATTAATAATCAAAAACAANTACCACTCTTATGCATAAAACTAGCAATACAAAACAATTTATAAATTCTATGATTACTATGTGGCCATTAAATCTACATCTTCATATATATATAATGAAATTGCCAAGTGTTTACAATATAATTTCAAGTGAAAAGGATTAATAATCAAAAACAATAAATTTCTCTATTTGTATCGTGTCTTCACATGTGCATATATTTGGAAGATAAATACTCATATACACCAAGATAAAAACGTAATGTCAACTGATGGCGATAATTTTTGTATTCTTCATTATACTCTTTTTTTATTTTCCAAATACATATTTGAAACCATAAAGAACACATACTACTGTTGTAATCAGAAAAATCTTATTACTAACTGGAGAAACAGAATGAATCATGCACCCTTTATTCTATGTACTGCCTGGAACAGCCATCAGTATTTTATCCTACTTACTTCATTATGCAACTAAACAACCCAACAGTATTTTGTTGTTGACAGCTGTTCCAGAAGTAGCATGAACTTGGAAAGTCCAGTAACTACTGACTTCCTGGACCTCAGCTTCCTCATCCATAAAGTGAGAAAAATCACAGTAACTCTAGACAGGCTTAACTAGGTATATATAAAGCACACTAAAATACTGCCGTATTTAGATGGATTGCCAGGAACTTCTCAATGTTATTTATATTTGGTTTGCTATTTATAGAACTGGCGGCATATCCCCTTTCATAATAATGGGGATAGCTACCATCTGTTGGACACATAACTATGTAGCCGACACTTTACCTATGTTATCTTATTTAATCTTCACAATAGCCCTGTGAGGGATTTTTATCCATTTCCCTCATGGTGAACTGAGACACAGAGAGGTCAAATGATTTGGCCAAGATCACACAGCTAGTAAGTCAGACAGCAATGATTGTATCCTAGATCTGTCAGACTCGAAAGTTCACGTTCTTTCTCCTGTAACATATGGCTCTGTGCTTAGCAAGAGGCTCTCCTCCTGATGCAAACATTCAAAGTGTATGGCTGCCAAAAGATAAGCTTCCTTTCAACAACCTGTCCATGGGAGAATGACAAAGAAAGATAAATACTACATGAGTGAGGTAAAGGTTTACAATTTGTCAAGAACCTACTATGAATGTTCCTAAAGAAACTTATTGTCTTGTTGAAGTGTTTACTCATGTATTATGAAAAACTACTGTGTCGTTGGATATCTTCCAAACCTTGTGAGCACTTCCAAAATGTAAGTCACCTTTCCTCCCAAACTGACTCATCTTCCTCTATTCCTTCTGTAATGGCAACACCATTATTCATCCAGTCATGAACGCCATTTTCCCCTCTAACTGTCCACATCAAGTCAGAAAACATAGTGTTGATTTTACTGGTGATGTGTCTCTTGAACACATCATCTATTTTCATCATCTCCACATTAAGGTAAGCTCTCATTTTCTATTGCCCTAGATTAACACAGTAGACTCTAGAATCTCCTTCCAAGATCTCCTTCCCATCCTACCATCAAAATTATCTTTCTAGAAACAGACCTGAGTGTATTGTTTACCTGCCTAAAAATCTTCTCTTTTCTTACCATCTCTCAGAAGATGGACTTAATAAAGCGTGTGGCTCTTCATACTGAAGCCCCGCTTTTACTTCCAGCCTCATATCCTATTTTCCAATATCACATCCCATGTTATTATTACATTAAACTGTCTGAAGTTATTTAAATATACTAAGTATTCCCACATCATTATTTAAATTGCATATTGTCCATACAGACAAGAGTATAGGAGTTAAAAAGTATATGAGTAATGCTCAACAAACACTGGTCATATCAGAGCATAAATACTATTTGGAGTTTAGTTCAGTTCAATTGCTCAGTGTCCAACCCTTTGAGACTCCATGGACTGCAGTATGCCAGGCTTCCCTGTTCTTCACCAACTCCTGGAGCTTGCTCAAACTCATGTCCACTGAGTTAGTGACACCCTCCAACCATCTTATCCTCTGTTGACCCCTTCTCCTCCTGCCTTATTTTGAGTAGTTTTTACTTAAAACGTAAGTCTTTGTTCCTTCAATGTTGAGCTTCCAAAATCTATATCCTAGAGCCTTATGTAAATTCTAAATACTACTTTAGAAATCAAGTTAATTTGGTAAATCCACTGATGAAAAAACATTGATATAATCAGTTGAAATATGAAAGTAGAAGGCTTTACAAAAATAAATAAAATTGGGAGAACGAGTATGAAATGGACTATAAGATCAAAAATGCTGTATTTGGATTTTAGTCCTATTGCAAGCCTTCTTGAGATTTGAAAATTGTTACTGACTCTCAAATCATTATTCTGCTCAGCAATCACCATATCCATCAATTCGGATATTGATTTAAATAAACATAGTATTCTTTTAAATATTTACATTTTTATATCCTTCCTAGGCTATCCCAGTGAATATTCTTTGTGTAATTAATCCATCATGATTAAGAATATATGGATTACCCCCGAAGGGCATGGACTTCTTTAAGTATTGTGTGTTTTTTTAAATTTTTTTATTGAGGGATTGACAAGCACAGAATTATTTCACCCATATGACAAGCTTCTGAAAGTAAGAAATAATAATGTCACAAATTACAGGGGACTTAATATAAATAAGTGCGCTGTAATTATTTCTTTCTCAGCTGACACACTACAATGACATGTTAAAGTTAGGCAATAAGAATAATAAGAACTAGACTTTGGGGCTTTGGATCCAAATAAAACTTGACTCCTCAAACTAACATTTCTTTTCTTTTTGCCCTCTGGGTCTAATTTCTATGTGTTTACAGTATGTACAAACATGTTTCTCATTAGTGTTTATTTACTACCACAGGAATCACTTTGGAATCTACTCTTAGTGGAAATGCTTTTCTTAAAATAAACCCTGATCATATTGGCTTTTATCGTGTAAATTATGAAGTGTCAACTTGGGAATGGATAGCTACCAATCTTTCTGTCAACCACACGGTAAGAGTAGAACTGTTTGTGAACTGTTTTACTTTTGTTCTAAGAACAGCATCTTAAGGATATTAATTTTTCAATATGTTTCCTACTTTTCTTTCTTTCTCTTCCCAGGACTTTTCTTCTGCTGATCGTGCAAGTTTTATTGATGATGCTTTTGCCTTAGCACGGTAGGTTTCAGAACGAGATTCAATTATTTAAAATACTACGGATCTTGTCATAAGTTTCTTTTCAAATGAATTACAACAAAGTTTGAGTATTAATTTATAGTTTAATGTATCCAAAACCACTATTTACAACATTATTATTTTACGTAGCTTTCTTCTTTAAAACTAATATGAGCCTTATAGCCAAAATACTGATATTAGCCCTTAACAGACAGAAAAGCCTCATCTACCCTATTGACTTTAAGTGAAGTTTGACTAATCTGAGTTCTTGAGCTAAGTAGGAGTGGCACTTACAAATGCTCAAAAGCGCACCTTTATAATTTGATTTAATAAAAAGACAAACAATGTGTTTCATGAACTCGTCTCTGTGAGCCCAAACCCACTGTAAGATTTTATGGCTGGAGTTTTCAAATATTTTTCAGGTCATTGGGGCAAGAAGAATGAGACGTGGTGCTCTAGGATTGATAGAATTAAAGTGTGATTTCAGAAATTTGAATTTTTTTCTCATGGCCTAGCGACTTCACTTTCACTTTTCACTTTCTTGCATTGGAGAAGGAAATGGCAACCCACTTCAGAGTTCTTGCCTGGAGGATCCCAGGGACTGGGGAGCCTGGTGGGCTGCCGTCTATGGGGTCGCACAGAGTCAGACATGACTGAAGTGACTTAGCAGCAGCAGCAGCAAAGGTAGTTTCACTTAGAAAAAAACAACCTACACCTTGAAAAAAAGAAAATAATCAACATAGATTGGGGTAATGTAAGAGCAGTAACCATAGCACCTTTGAGATTCTTTTTTCAGATAGGCTAACACTAGTAATTTGACCAGTAGTTTTTGAATTTCTGGCACTTCTGTAGGAGCTAGGAGCACACCCAATTTGTTTTGCTGACTTTGTAGTAGCCTTATTTTAGACACAAGCAAAGTACTGACATGAGATGCTAGTTACCCTTGTCTGAGTTGTTTCAGTGATATCAATTGTCATTGCTTATTAATTATCCTTCTCACCCACCAAAATATAAGTTTCATGAAGGTAGGCACCTGGATCATGTTCCTCTTCATTTTATCCCCAGCTCCTAACTGTGCCTGGCCCCTAGTAGATGTTCATTAAATAGGAACTGAATATATGGCTAGAAGGATAGTATAACAGCGCTAAAAGCATGGAGAACTGTTTTACACGAACTCTTTAGATACTGCAAGTTAGAAACCCTTTGTGATATTTTTAAGGGAGGAATTTATAGGGAATTAAAAACAAGCTCTCGAACCAGGTTAAAATCCTGGCTCTGTATAACCTTGAGAGAGTTTCTTAACTTGTCTCTGCTTCAGTTTCCTTATTAGTAAAATGGATATGAACTTACAAGACTCTTGTGTGGAATAAGTGAGAGAATGTACACAAAGGACCCCACCCATTGTCCAGTCCTTAGGAAGTGCTCAATAGATCGTAGTGCTTGACCAAAAAAGGCACCCACCATTGATTAGCAGCAGCAAAGAAGCATTTGGTAGCTCAGGGGTGAAGAATCCACCTGTCCATGCAGGAGACATGGGTTTGATCACTGGGCAGGAAGATCCCCTGGAGAAAGAAATGACAGCCCACTCCAGTATTCTTGCCTCAGAAATCTCATGGACAGAGGAGCCTGGCAGACTACATTCCCTGGGTTTACACAGAGTTGGACACAATTTAGCAACTAAATAAAAGAAGCATTTAGAAAAGCTCTTCTAAATTTGTAATCTAGACTCTATTGTAGGTAATAGAACTTGATTCTCTTTGGTGAACCTCCAAGTTTAATCTCCTGCTATGTAACAGATTATTTTTATTATGTTATGGCATGTCAATCCCTCATTTATAAATATTTATTGAGCACCTACCTGTTCCTGGCACTATGTAGACTGGGAAAATTAAGTGGTGATATGGTGAAAGAAAATGATCCACCTTTTAGGGAATTCCCTGGCAGTGCAGTGGTTAGAACTCTGCACTTTCACTGCTGGGTTCAATCCCGGGTTCGGGAATTAAGAAATTGAAAGCTGCATGGTGTGGCCAAAAAAAAAAAAAAAAACACCACCTTTTTTAAACATAATAGGACTATTAGATTTTTTTTTTTTTTTTCAGGAAAACTCTCCTGTGAACCCATTGTGATCTTTTCCAAAGCTTAGAATCTTGTCTGTAAAGATTACAAAGATATTATAATATCTTTACAGTTTAATTTCCATCATAACACAATGCAGACAGTTCTTTTGCTTTAAGAAGTGAAAGCCTCTTGAACAGCTTTCTCTGAGGAATGGTATACAAAGTGGATAACTCACACAATTGAGCAATCTTCCTGCGTTTGTTCAGCTGCTTGACCGTAGCCCCATCAAATTTTGAAGAGCTTCAGAAAGGAAGAAAGTGAAACAAATTTGAAAGTCAAAAAGCATGTAGAATCACACAGCAACCAGTTTAGAAAATACCTGAGCTGTCATCTGAAACACTGCCTGAGCTATTGAGTTATCTCCCAATTTCTGTCTGCAACACATGAGGAAAAACGGACTCAGAAACAGACCCCCACCTGTATTAGTTAGAGTCTGTCCCAAATCACTCAAACTTCAGAGAAAAATACAAATGCATAGATAGGTAAGTGCATGAGGGAGGATTAGAATTTACACAGTTCTACTCTGATCTTCAAAAAGAAATGAACTATTATGTTTCATTTAAAAGGACAGAGCTAAAAATAAATATATTCTTGATTTCCCTGCCCCCAAATGTGAGGAGCCAGGAGTCTTACTGCTCTCCAGCTGGGCACATTTGCTGAAGACAAGGAGTAAGAATTCACCGTCACTTTAAGTCCCCATGACAGGCTCAGCTCAACCATATGCCTTGCCTAGTTATACCCTAAGTTCATTTAAAGTTTCCGCCAGCCCCCACTCAGGCTAGTTTCAGGTCGGCCACCTGCAATGAGAACAAGGTGCCTGATCTCCTCTCCGTTTCGCTACATGGAGCTCCTGCTTCTCACCATGTCACCTCTGATTCTCCACTGCGAGGAGCACAGAGAGGAGGGAAGATCCTGACATGCTGTCTATATCTGGTCCTCTCTGAACTCTGGACATGTTCAACACTGATGCTTTCCCTTTTCTGTTGCTTTCATGGTATATGTGCTATCTTATGGCCCATTCCACAGCCAACGGCCTTTCTTCTGCAGTTCCCTGAGGTGAGGAAGTGAAAACTTCCAAACCACATCTAGTCTATAGCAAGTTTTCATATATCCTTTCCCCTGATAAAGTCTGGAGAGATGGGCTACCTCATGCAGTCCCATCTCTTCACTCTGATGTTAAGCAGTAGTCAACTACATCTCATCCTTTAGATTTCTTGGGGATCAGATACCAGGCCACTGTGTCCACACGAGTTCTAGGATACACATAAAACTCTTCAAGTGGTTGCATTAAAACCTCTTTTCTAGGCTGGTGTGAGGGGGAAAGCATCCTGCACTCTGTCCTCTGTGAGGGACAGCACGTGCAGGACACTGATGGAATCCTCCAAAACTGTGTGTTAGTCACTCAGTTGTACCTTTTTGCGACTCCATGGACTGGAGCCTGCCAGGTTCCTCTGTCCATGGAATTCTCCAGGCGAGAATACTGGAGTGGGTGGGCATTTCCTTCTCCAAAAGCTCTCTTCTAAAATGCCTCTCTCTCCCTGTTAGGCATTCCAATCTCTTTCACAGGCTGTAGTGTGCTATCAGCTGAGGGTCACAGAAAGCTGACCCTCCTGACCATGTCAATCCCAACTGGGTGGGCCCACACCTTACTTTCGAGTATAGGCCAAGGGGCTTGGTTTGGGGGCCTTGCCAAAACTGAGACAGAAAGAATCCTTTTCTGTCTACCTGTTGCAGTAGAGCTTTATCTTTTCAATAGCTTACTTGGCACTTGGCAGCCCACTGTGTGCCAAAGCCAGGAGAGGGGCCAGGAATAGCCCCAGTGAAAGCAGAGAGCGCTGGCTGGCAAGCACACGGAAGGGGGCAGGAGTTTCTAGCTGAGGAAAGGATGGCAGAGAAGGCTGTTTCAAGGGCCACCTAAACTAACGATGTACACAGACTTATGCCAGACTTCAAGGTACTGAGGCTCCAACCATGTCCAAGGTGAGGGCCGGGTTAGCAAATAAAGACCACAAAGTGAACATGAGCCATGCCAAGGTTACAGACCTCTAGGCGCACCAGATTACCTTTGTACAGGTGCTTACAGAGCTGACCAGACCACGGCACAGAACTAGATAAGTAACTTTTCCTACTCATTTGAGGACTGCCTTTTAAAGAAGGGAGAAGGGAGTTGCTGGGGAAAGACTCCAAAAGGGATCTATCTAGTTGATTGCAAGGAGACTGTTTGAAGCCAGAAATCTGAATTTAATTAGAAAGTTAACGTCAAGAGAACAAACACATGGGACGTTGTCAAAAGTCTCCACACCACCTGAAGGCTCTGCTGAAGAACTTGAGACCACAGTGTCAGATCCCTCTACCTAACCACCTCTCTCAACCATTTCTCCTGTCCCATTCAAAAGCCACTCTTTGATAAGACACTGTGCTGAACTTGACCTTCCTGGAGGACTGCGCAGTCTTTCCAGGTCACACCCAGGAAAGCAAAACCAAACCTTTTGTTCCAAGATTCCCCAAACTTCTGAGCACCTCAGCCCAAGATAGGGGAGCAAGAATTTCCTCAAAAGACTTTTTTGTTTTCTTCTTCGTAGCATTTTGTGGGAACTTTCTTTAAGTTATAGCCTCTATCCTCTCTACAATATAGATTGTAGGCCAATTCTAGGATCAAAGTTCCTCAGGCTGGACTCTTACTATAAATGGAAGACTTCTGAGTAAGGAAAATTCTCAACCAAACCTGGCTTTCAGAACTGCTGTTGGTCTATGGATTTAATAAATAGGGTTGGAGGCTCAAAGTGAGTAAAAATGCTGTCTTGAGTTCCCTCAAAGCAGAGTTTAAAAATGGAGGTTCATGAACACATGGTTTCTTGAGAGAGGACGCTCATGAAGTAGGGAGTGTGAGAAGCAGGGTGGGGCAGGGGGAAAGCTGAGCAGGGGAAAAGCTTAGCTGGAGTTTAGCTTTGCCAGATTCCAGTTGGAAGCCATCCATGAGTTGTACTACACAGTGACCCAGCTTGAGGGAAGCAGGCTGGCCTGTTGCATTCCTTCATCAGACAATCAATGACCAGGGGTAGGGGCCTCATAACCTTTTAAGCAAGATGGATATATTTGGTCAAGGGCTGTTCTCTGAAGAAAAAGTGCAGCTGTGAGCCAAAACAGCACCGTAAGGGGACCTGGGAGGGAAGGGCACTGTAGATGTCTTTGTTCTAAAAACTGATTCTTCACACATGGTCCCAGTAGTATCAGCATTTCTGGTAACTTGTGAGAAATGAGAATTCTTAGGCCCTACACCAGACCTACTGAGTCAGAAATTCTAGAGATGGGGCCCAAGTGTTAAAAAAACCTTCCAGGTGTTGCTGATACATGCTCAAACTTGAGAATCATGAACCTAAATGATACCGCTCTTCCTTGGAAGTATTGAATACCACAGAATCGCATGATGTGTGGGAAATGAAAAGGGCATCAACTTAATTCTCAAAATATTATCTCTATAATAACTGACAAAAATTTTATTCTCAGTCCAGTGTTTTGACCAAGTGACTCAGCCTTAAAAAAACAAGTGATACCAGTGCAATGATTGCATAGCTATCAAATATGTTGAAAAACAAGGCACTAGGATAGGATATCGATTTTTCAACATTAAATATATAGTGAAAGTGAAGTCACTCAGTCGTGTCTGACTCTTTGCGACCCCATGGACTGTAACCCATCAGGCTCCTCTGTCCATGGGATTCTCCAGGCAACAATGCTGGAGTGGGTTGCCATTTCCTTCTCCAGGGGATCTTCTTGACCCAGGGATTGAACCCAGGTCTTCCACATTGCAGGCAGACGCTTTTACCGTCTGAGCCACCAGGGAAGATAAATATATAGTATTTATATATATTTATAAAATATATATAATATATATGAAGTGAAGTCGCTCAGGTGTGTCCAACTCTTTGCGACCCCACAGACTGGGGCCTACCAGGCTCCTCTGTCTATGCGATTTTCTAGGCAATAGTACTGGAGTGGATTGTCATTTCCTTCTCCAAGGGATCTTCCCAACCCAGGGCTCGAACCCAGGTCTCTCGCATTGTAGACAGACGCTTTACCATCTGAGCCACCAGGGAAGTTATATATTATATATATTATTTATATATATTTATAAAATGGGCCTCTAAACTTCACCTGCTATAAATGTGCAGCCCACTAGGTTTCTGAATTACCTATTATTCTTCATAAACTTTCATTAGCCTTCACCAATTTGATCCTCAGAGCAACAGCTATTCATAGTTATTCTAAGAAAATACTGACGGGTCAAAGCTGTTGCTCAGTCCACCCAGAAAACTAGAGAATTATTAAAATTAGAAAATTCTCAAGTTTCAAACTGCAACATAAAATTCTACAATCACTTTCTACTCAACAAACATTCTCAATAAAGTACTCCATTTCTCAATATTAGTTATGCTTTTATTAAGACAAGTTGAATGTTCCAAAATATAAATCCTTTTAAAAAGATCATAAAGAAGGTTGAACACCATAAAGAAAGCTGAGCAAGAAGAATTGGTGCTTTTGAACTGTGGCTGGAGAAGACACTTGAGAGTCCCTTGGACAGCAAGGAAATCAAACCAGTCAATCCTACAGGAAATCAACCCTGAATATTCATTGGAAGGACTGATGAAACTGAAGCTCCAGTATTTTGGCCACCTGATGTGAAGAGCCGACCCACTGAAAAAGACCCTGATTCTGGGAAGGATTTAAGGCAGGAGGAAAAGGGGATGACAGAGGATTAGATGGTTGGATGGCATCACCGACTTAATGGATATGAGTTTGAACAAGCTCCAGGAGATGGTAAAGGACAGGGAAGCCTGGTGTGCTGCAGTCCACAGGGTCACAAAGAGTTGGACACAACTGAGCGACTGAACAACAAATAAGATCAAGATCTGAGAAAATAGGAGAAATCAGCTCTCTGAACTGAAAACAAACTCTATATCATATCACATTAGTATAAATCATATGATGCCGAAAGTATTTATTCTTACCTAGATCTCCAATACCACTTTATCTTCTTATCAATTCAGGGGAGAAATCAAGGTATGATTACATTATTTCTCATTCACAAAAAATGATCTCAAACATAATAGCACTCAATGCACCAGTATGACTTACTCAGTAATTTAAAGTTTATTATTTAACCTAAACTTTCAAAATGTAGTTTGGAAAGACAGGATTCCCACCTAAGAGTCTTTACAAAACCTAGGCTAAAACTTGAGGCATAACAGATTTCTGAGAATATTATTTCAAAAGCTTCCAAAATCTTTTCTAAGGAGGAATAAGTCAGACTCTTTAAAGTGTCAATAGTAATTTCACATTGTTTTGAGGAACAAAATCCATTTTTATTTATAAATATTACTGCTGCTAAGCTGCTAAGTCACTTCAGTCATGTCTGACTCTGTGCGACCCCATAGACGGCAACCCACCAGGCTCCTCTGTCCCTGGGATTCTCCAGGCAAGAACACTAGAGTGGGTTGCCATTTTCTTCTCCAATGCATGAAAGTGAAAAGTGAAAGTGAAGTTGCTCAATCATGTCTGACTCTTAGCGACCCCATGGACCACAGCCTACCAGGCTCCTCCGTCCATGGGATTTTCCAGGCAAGAGTACTGGAGTGGGGTGCCATTAAAAAGGAGATGTTTTGTGGGGAATATAAGTTCAATTGAAATGTTTTAAGCATTGATGATTCACAAGTACTGTTATATTTCTTATTCATATCAAATATAAAAAATTCAATAAGGTATATTTATAATGGTGCATTTGTATATTATAATGAGCTAGCGAACTTAATGTTTAAAAGTTTCTATTTGTCAATATTAACCATACAACTAAATGGCTTTTTTTTTCATTTTTTATTATTTTTATTTTACTTTACAATACTGTATTGGTTTTGCCATATATTGACATGAATCCACCACGGGTGTACATGAGTTCCCAATCCTGAACTCCCCCTCCCACCTGTCTCCCCATATCATCTCTCTGGGTCATCCCAGTGCACCAGCCCCAAGCATCCTGTATCCTGTATTGAACCTAGACTGGCGATTCGTTTCTTTAAATGGCTTTTGTTTTATCTAAAATTCTGCCACAGAAAATTTTCAATGCATACCTTAATGTTTTGTCTCCCTTTTATTGTTGAACATATGAAAACACTAATACATCATTGTGAACAAACCTCTTTGATTGGACCTTTATAGTAATGCATTTTCTTAATTGTTTAGTTGAAGGATTCTCATTAACATTGACGTCTATGATGCCCATGTTAGTACTTTCAGTCAAAGGAAACCAATCTATTGGTTTTAACTTACTGTGGGATTTTTTTTTCTTTCTTAGAGCTCAGCTTCTAACTTATGAGGCGGCTCTGAACTTGACCAAGTATCTCAAAGAAGAAAAGGAATATTTACCATGGCAGAGAGTCATTTCAGCTGTAACCTATATTATTAGCATGTTTGAAGATGATAAAGAGCTATACCCTGTGATTGAGGTAATGCTAATGCTATATCTCATGAAAGTAGATGTTTAATCCCATTGGTAGAATAGGAAGATTTCTGAGAGAAGGAGCTCCTGGGAAACAGAAAAGCATATCTTGACTGCCAAGTAAAATCAAAGGAAATTACAATGACTTGACTAATCAAATCAAAGAGATGCTATTTTCTTTCAGCTTGAAGTGTATCAGTATTTCTGGTTCAGTATACCACTTAAAGGTATAGTTTAGTGTTAGAAGAAATACAATAGTTAATATTTTATTTAAAACAAATAATGTTTTAAACCATAGATACAAACTAGATCCTATTTTAATGGATTTATCTATGTTAAAATGAATTTATTCTTATCAAAATATAACATCATTTTCCTTATTATTACTGCTGTTATTTCCATATTGAGATTTTATTATGACAGTCATTCAGACTACTTTTCTTGGCTTTGTGATTTCTGTAGCACTTTCTGATTGCAAGAACACTTGTAATTTTAAACAAATTCTGGATTCCAATTTCTAGCTCTTCCATTTTCTTTATGAAAGAAATTGGACAAATGATTTCATATTTATTTTCTTTGTACAATAGGAAGTTAGTACTTGACTTCCCATGGTAATGGGATACTAAGAATCATATAATATAAATATCCTTTGTAGATCTTAAGGCAATATACAAATATTAGTTACTATTTCATTAATACTTGAACAATCTTTAGTATGGTAAGTCTATTAGGTGTATTCTATTTATTAAAATGTCAGCTAAGAAGTGGAGGTTAAAAGGGGATGACCCAAAGTTCTATAAAACATTAGAGAGTGATCCAGAATGTTCTTATGTTCAGAACCGAAGTAAAACTGCTATGTGATAAAAACTGGAATATATACCTTTCCTAAGTACAGGCCCAGAGTTCTCTGAGCTAGTAGGGGAAAAGATTACCACTGGGAACTGTAGATAATAATAAATGGGAGACTATTGCTAAATAGTAAATTATTACTCACTGCATATGATGCTTTTATTTCAGAAATACTTCCGAGATCAAGTGAAGCCCATTGCAGATTTTCTGGGATGGAACGATGTTGGAGACCACCTCACAAAGTTATTTTTTTACCTTTTTAAAAATTAATATTTGTTTAATATTTGTGTGTGTTAAGATATGTTGAAAAGTTCTCGAGGCCCCAGCTCTGTGTGTGTTTGTTTTCTTAGATTACTTCGTGCCTCTGTATTAGGACTGGCATGCAAGATGGGAGACAGCGATGCCTTGAACAATGCTTCGCAGTTATTTCAGGAGTGGCTAACGGGGACTGTAAGGTGACTGTTCCCATGTTTTCCTATCTAGGAGACTTTAAACTGAGAAATGAGGAACTGAAATCTCTGACACTGTTTCTTCTTCTAGTCTTCCTGTAAATCTCAGGCTTCTGGTATATCGGTATGGTATGCAGAACTCTGGCAATGAGACTTCATGGAATTACACTCTCGAGCAATACCAGAAAACTTCATTAGCTCAAGAAAAAGAAAAGCTTCTGTATGGATTAGCATCAGTGAAGAATGTTACTCTTTTGTCAAGGTAAGTTGGAACTTTTTAAAAAATTACATGAATGGTACTTGATAGTTTACATGTCACAGTCTCTTTAAAATGCTAATTAATGGAAGATACATTTCCAAGAAAGTCTATTAAAAAATTATTTTCCTGGCAAGAAACAAAATATCCACGTAAGAGTGGCTTAAAAAAATAAAGACACATTATCTCATATATAAGATTCTAGAGGTAGATAACTTCCAGTCATGTACAGTGGTTCAACATTTGATCCAAGACCTAAGCTCTTTCTCTTTCTTTTCTGCCATCTTCAACATGTTGGATGTTTTATGACTTCCAGAGCCCCAAATATTTTGTCTTCACATAAATATGTTCAATGGAAGAAAGACAGGAGCAAAAGAGCTCCTCCTCACAAGACTCCCTTTTATGATAAGAGGTCAGTTATCTCCACTTCCTCTCATAATCCAGCACTAGGTCACCCTTGATCATTCTGGGTGATTCTCTGGATCGACTACTTGATCACTTGCTGACTACAATGAACTTGAGTTCCTCTGACTGACTTGGACCAATCATGCTACTCTGAGGATGGGGTAGCAATTTGCCTTCCCTATAATTAAGGATGCCTTGATCCAAACCCAGAACGAAACTGGTCTCTGTCAGCAGAGGACTGTTCACCACAACAAGCATGCACACACAAATAGTTATTTACATTATACTCAAAAGATACAGCCTTCCCTGGTGGCTGAGAGGTTAAAGCATCTGCCTGCAATGAGGGAGACCTGGGTTCAATCCCTGGGTTGGGAAGATCCCCTGGGGAAGGAAATGGCAACCCACTCCAGTATTCTTGCCTGGAAACTCCCATGGACAGAGGAGCCTGGTGGGCTACAGTCCATGGGGTCACGAAGAGTTGGACATGACTGAGCAACTTCACTTTCACTTTCAAAAGATACAAAGACCACTTGAAGCCCATCTATGAATGTTCTCCCACTTCACACCTATGTCCCAAATTAACTAGTTTCTGCCTTATTCATTTTTTGCTTATATAGATTCTGAGTGATTTGCTTCATTCATTTAACCAACACTTAAGATAATCCTTTCTATGTATAGGTATGTAGATTGTGGGAATAAAAATGAAAAATAATATCTATCCTTGAGAAACTTATAGGTTCATGGGAGAGGCAGAATATAAATAGTAAATTATAGTGCAAATAACAAATTTAGAAGAGCTACCAGAAACAGTTTGCTTTTACTTAGCAAGGCCAACAATATACTTTCACTATCTCACCTCAGGGCTATATGTGAAGTCTCCTTCTCTCTGGCCTAAGATAGTCTATCTATCCAGAACTTGATCATCTTGAGATTCCACAAAACATCATATTGATTCATTACTTGGTTGTCATTATGCTAATTGTTGTATATGATGAGAAAATTAGCAAGTACTTAGATGCCTTGTGTGCGTGTTCAGTTATACCCAGTTCTTTTCAACCCCATGGACTGGAGCCCACCAGGCTCCTCTGTCCACAGAATTTTCCAGGCAAGAATACCAGGGTGGGTTGCCATTTCCTACTCCAGGAGATCTTCCTGACCCAAGGATCAAATCATGTCTCTTGGATCTCCTGCCCTGGCAGGCAGATTCTTTACCACCATGCCACCTGGGAAGCTCCACTTAGATGCCTTACTAAGATTCTTACAAACTAGAGGATAAAAGATAAATTGTACAAAATTCAGGAGTGCCCCACTCCAGTGCAGAAGTTTATTAGAGCATGCTCAGATATTCCTTCTGGGTACAGCATGGAATAAACTGAATAAAAATTGGTCACTTAATTTATCTTGGACTTATTTGCTTTATACTCTAATTATAGCCAACTAATCTAACCATACACATTATATTAGAAAGTTGTTTTTTAACAATCTTCAGTTCAGTCGCTCAGTCATGTCTGACTCTTTGCAACCCCATGGACTGAAGCACACCAGGCCTCCCTGTCCATCACCAACTCCCAGAGTTTATTTAAACTCATGTCCATTGAGTCGGTGATGCCATTCTGCCATCTCATCCTTTGTCGTCCCCTTCTCCTCCCACCTCAATCTTTCCCAGCATCAGGGTCTTTTCAAATGAGTCAGTTCTTCACATCAGGTGTCCAAAGGATTGGAGTTTCAGCTTCAACATCAGTCCTTCTAATGAATACTCAAGACTGATCTCCTTTAGGATGGAATGGTTGGATCAGTTGGATCTCCTTGCGGTCCAAGGGACTCTCAAGAGTCTTCTCCAACACCACAGTTCAAAAGCATCAATTAAGACTTAACTGTAGTCCCACATAGAATAAGAATATAAGGACCTCCCTGGTGGTGCAGGGGTGAAGAATCTGCCTGCCAATGCAAGAGATGTGGATTTGATCCCTGATCCAGGGAGACCTCACAAGCTGCAGAGCAGCGAAGCTCATGTACCACAACTACTGAGCCTGTGCCCTAGCGTCCTGGAGGCACAATTACTGAGCCCACACAACACAACTACCGAAGCCCACATGCCCTAGAGCCCATCCGCTGCAACTAGAGAGTAGCCCCAGCTCTCTGCAACTAGAGAAAAACCTGTGCAGCAACGAAGACTCAGCACAGCCAAAATTTTATAATTTTATAGTTATGAAAAAGAATATCAGTAATTTATGAGTTCCTTTTTTAGTTTCATGGAATAACAGGCAAATGGATAGAGTGCTTCTATTAAATAAATACAATTAATTTTTTAAATTAATAGTTAAAATTGTGGGTTTTAACTGTTACAGTACTTCCAAAATAACTGAAATTTTCATACAGTTTACACTTCTCTAGTCCTCAAAATTAAAGAACAGTTAAGTATTTTAGAAAATATTAAATTGTGTTTTATTATTTTTCTTATTTAATTGTTTCAGTTGATGACTCAACAATTAAATTACTGGAATGAAAGCTAAGTTCTATTGGAATTTAGCTAAGGGTGAACACTGAAGGTTCATTGTGAATTGCTTTTCCATTTGACTTCTTTTAGGTATTTGGATTTACTCAAGGACTCAAACCTTATTAAAACACAGGATGTGTTTACAGTCATTCAATACATCTCATATAACAGCTATGGGAAGACTATGGCCTGGAATTGGATACAACTCAACTGGGAATATCTAGTCAACAGGTGCGGTGATCATGACTTGTTCTCTTTGTCTGATACCATCTACAAGTTCTTTTTTCTCTTTTTTGTGCTTTCTCTGACATCTATACAATATCTGAAATGCCATATTATCAGAAGTAAAGGATCATGGTATTTTCCCTCTAGGAAAGCAATATGCTAGTTTAAGCATAATTCCTTTCCTGGAAAGTAGTGTTTCTAACTGATCAATAGATTTCTGAAATCTTCAAACATGCATAAATTGCATCTGAGTCATCAGAGAAGCCCCTAAAGGAATTTCCCTGTAGCTCATACAGTAAAGAATCTGCCTGAAATGCTGGAGACCCAGGTTTGATCCCTGGGTAGGGAAGGTCCTCTGGAGAATGGAATGGCAACCCACTTCAGTGTTCTTGCCTGGAGAATCCCATGGACAGAGGAGCCTGGTGGGCTATAGTCCATGGGCTCGCAAAGAGTTGGACATGACCGAGCAACTAAGCATACACGTGTGATTTATTTCAAATAACACATATTTCATTTTAAAAGTTAGTTCATTATTATACCTCTTAAAAAATTAAGTAGAAAAAAAACAGGTTTGTATTATCATAAAAGTCAAAAACAGTTGACCTTAAATCTATTACACCTGAAGTTTAATTTTTTCAGGACAAATAAATTAATGACTATTTCCAATGCTAGTTCTAAACCCTCTCCCAAGGCTTTTAATATTTCTTCATAGTCTGATAATCTAATTCTCATGTGATATTATTTCAAGTAGCCTAAAACATAAAATCATATAATAACCATATGTCAGACACAAACAAAAAAGCCCAATATTAATTATGGTTAATTTGAAAAAGTATAATTTCCCCATTAAAATTGGATAAGACAGAAATGAGCCAAGCTTCAGTTAAACAGAAGCTGAGCCAAGCTTCAGTCAAATATTTTCAAATATTTTCAAACAGTTTCCAAACTTCAGAATGAGTGGTTTTACTGCCTCTGTTTCGAAACAATTTATTGTCATCTTAAATAATCTGCTTTTTTATAAAGCTTTTGCTTTATGATTTTTATGACAGCTGATGACCAACCACTAATGTCCTTTCCAGTTTGAGACTTAACCACAAAGTTCCAAAAACACTTCAGAAATTATTATTTGCTTTTATTTATTCCACTAAACAAATATTAAATCAGAGATTTTTATATAATTATTTTTCAAAATATTTTAAGATATAATTAAATACTTATTTTAGTTTTTAAAATAATCAATATGATAAATATACAGCATATTCCCCTTGAATGGTACATTCTATATGGTATTAGTTTCTTGGAATAAACATATTTATATTAAATGTTGAAATATGACTGAGAATTAAAAATAACATCAAAGAAGCCTACTTAAAGACACAGAAAGATATCCACAATATAGAATAGTGTAAAAAATAGCAGATTATAAAAACATATGTTTAATATAATTCCATTTCTGTAAATAAACAAACATCCATGGGAAAATGACTCAAGGGAAAACAGCTATGTGACAATAGGGATTATTTTTAGGTGGTGTGATTATGGGTGATTTCTATATCCTTATTTTTTGCTTCTCTGTATTTTGTGCAAAATAATAAACACCTATTTTATGATAAGAAAATTGAAATTTTAAAAAAGAAAATCACACTAAGTTCCTGTAATGGTATTTTATAGGTTTGAAGAAAGTCTATTACAGCTAACAGTTTTTCCAGTGATTTTCTATAATTTCTATAATATTTCTCTTCTGTTTTATTCTTTGTGACTAAAAATTAAAGAATATATTTAAAAACTAGCAATGAATAGATTGAATAAAAACTGCAACTACCTATATAAATTCTGTCATATTTCAACATGTAAATAATATCTTAGTTTATTTAGCTCATCTCCATCTGTTGGATAATAAAATTGTTTGAAATTTTCCACTGTATAATTAATGTACTAATGAACATCTTTGAAACTGAACTTATTTATTCTCTTTGAACATCCTTGACAATTTCCTTAGGATACAAATAATACCAGAAGCAATACTGCTGAGTTAAAGGATGCATTCATTTTTAGAGTTTCTGATGAATATTGCAAAACTGTCTCCCAGAACAAACTTTACTATTAACTTTGCCTATTTTCCAACCCTTGCCAATACTCAGTGCTATCATTTTAAAATATTCTTATTAATTGAGTACATGAAAACTGGTATCTCACTTTAAATAATTCTTTCATTCAATAAATATTATGGAGCATATACTATGTGGTTAGGCTCCATGCTTGCTAAGTTATAATAGTGTACAAGGAGAAAAAGATCTGCTTCT
Source organism: Oreotragus oreotragus (assembly GCA_006410675.1). Lineage (NCBI taxonomy): Eukaryota > Metazoa > Chordata > Mammalia > Artiodactyla > Bovidae > Oreotragus > Oreotragus oreotragus. The sequence continues at coordinate 134,167 of SJYX01009252.1, read as the reverse complement.
CTGTTTTCATGGAGTTTAAAGTCTAATGATGAAGCGCAATATTAAATAAAGTGAAAGTGTTAGTCATTTAGTCGTGTTTGACTCTTTGTGACCCCATGGACTGTAGCCCACCAGGTTCCTCTGTCCATGGAATTCTCCAGGCAAGAATTTTGAAGCAGGTAGCCATTTCCTTCTTCAAAGGATCCTCTCAACCCAGGGATCAAACCCAGGTCTCCTGCACTGCAGGCAGATCCTTTACCATCTGAGCCACCAGGGAAGCCTGTAATAGTAAGCAAAGAATCAAATAAATACATGTATAATTAAAACTGTAATAACTACAGATAGAAAAGAAAAGTTTCTGGGTACACTGAAAGAGCGTAATGGGGAAACTGACCAAGTCAGGAGAAGTTAGAGGTTAAGGGCTTCCCGAAGGGAGTGACGACTGAGCTGAATTCTGAAAGAAGGGCAGGAGTAAATTAGACAAACAGGAGGTGAGCATTCCTGGCTGAAAAGAAGAAAGCTAAGGGCTAAGTTTTGGGGGATCACGTTAAGATGTGGGCTTTTGTTCTAAAAGCAGTGACCTATATACTAACAATGAGAAAACAGAAAGAGAAATTAAGGAAACAATTCCATTCACCATTGCAACAAAANGCTTGGAAAGATTGAAGGCAGGAGGAAAAGGGGATAACCGAGGATGAGATTGTTGGGTGGCATCACCAACTCAATAGACATGAGTTTGAGCAAGCTCCAGGAGTTGGTGATGGACAGGGAATCCTGGCGTGCTGCAGTCCATGGGGTTGCAAAGAGTTGGACACAACTGGTCCACTGAACTGACTGAGATTAATAATGGGAGGCAAGTGAGGTGACAAAAATAAAATGTCTAGATTTCTAGAAAAGATAAAATTTTCAGAAGAACAGTGAGTTCAGGTATGTGTGTGAGTGTGTGTACACATTACTGAACTATAAGGAAGCTTAGGGCTTAGGTGAAAATGTTATTAAAAATGGTATATCATGGAATTTAAACTATTTTAGGAAAAAAGTGAAAGCAAAGGAAAAGCTGATGATCCTAAAGAAAGTAGGGATAGAGATGCTCAAGGGACCAGAAATCCAGGAAAGAATGAGGGTAAATTATGTCATGGAGCATACATAAATTAATGATTTTAGAGGCAGAGTACTTACAGATGATCACAAAGTATGATGATGGAAATTGGTGGCTGGAGTAGAGTGGAGAAAATATCATTGGAAATGAGGTCAAGAAACTAAGGAGTTAAGCTGTTTTATCTTCATGTAAGTGGACCTTGAAGTCATGGCCTGGAGTAGAAAAGACAACTAGGAGTCAGATGCCAAAGTGTATCATAAATGAGATGAAGGGGATAACCTGAAGAAGCAGAGGGTCTTAAAGAGTGAAGGAATAATGGTTTGTAATCCATAACCGGGAGCATGATCACACCAATTCCTTTTCTGACCTGGTGCTATGGAGGATACAGGAAAAGAAACATTCTCCAAATGAGTAGTAGTATTCTCTGTAAAAGGGTAGTTCCAAAGGGCTAGGTGAAGGGTTTGAGAGTAACTCTAGATGGCCAAGTCAGAGACAAGGAGGTACACACATGCCAGGTGCAGTGTCATGCCTGAGTCTTACATTTTGGATAATGACTGATGATATTAAGTAAAGGGAAATCGTTTGCATTATACTTCTAAGAAAATAAAGACAAAAGACATAATGGATTTAAATTCAGTGGTGTCTGTGATAAGAGTGATCATTGGACCTGCTGCTGCTGCTAAGTCACTTCAGTCGTGTCTGACTCTGTGTGACCCCATAGACGGCAGCCCACCAGGCTCCCCCATCCCTGGGATTCTCCAGGCAAGAATACTGGAGTGGGTGATCATTGGACCTAGTATACCAAAATTGTGGATAAGCATTAGAACATTTCATCTCTTTCCATTGGGTACATTTTCTCTATATATTTCTTTTGCAAACTGATGATTCATTCCTTTGCTAATTTCATGTTGGCATATTTCTCCCTATTACCAATCTGAAAGGGCTTCCCTCGTGCCTCAGTTGCTAAAGAATCCATCTGCAATGAGGGAGACCTGGGTTCGATCCCTGGGTTGGGAAGATCCCCTGGAGAACGGAAAGGCTACCCACTCCAGTATTCTTGCCTGGAGAATTCCATGGACTAAGTCCATGGGGTCACAAAGAGTCAGACACGACTAAGCGACTTTCACCAATCTGAAAGGGCTCTTTATATAGTCAAAATATTTGCTCTTTTTACAACAAAATAATAAATTTTTACTTTTAATTTTATGGCAGGCTTCTTTTCACATAAATTTTTTAATGTGTATGTGACAAACCATTAGTTTTTATCTTCATGATTTCTGCTTTTTACGTGATACTTTTTAAATGTAAAATTTCTCCTCCTGTTTAATACTTTATATGTTGATATATTTCCTTTATCCTTTCCCAACATTCCAAAAATTCAAATTATAGATAATTCTTGGGATTGTTTTTTTTACACTGTGATTAATTGGGATGAAATTGTACCTGTATCACTGTTATTTGCATTTTGGTTTGTAAGGAAATTTGTGATTCTTACTTTTTAAGAGAGAAAAATGCAAAAGGTATAGGAATAGAATATAATCGCTAAAGTGCTATCTTTGCACTTAGCTTCAAATGTCTTTGCTTAGCAGGCTGATATAGATCATAATGCCAAATATGCAAGTAGCCAATAAAGCTTTATGGAAGCAGAATAAATAGCCTATATTCAAATTTCTGTATCTGTAGGAAGACACATAGATTATTAGTTAAGATAAAGGTGACAGAGCTATTCTGCTGTAACAGAAACACAGAAATACAGCAGCTTAAAGGACGTAAGTAATTATTTCTCATTTGGATTGGTCTCCTGAAGTGAGCATTCCAAGTTGTTAGGGTGGTTGTGCTCCAGGAGGCCTAGGGCCTTATCCTGTGTAGTTGAAATCTGGAAGAAGGGGAAGGAAAAAAAGATCAAAGACAAGCAATTTCCCTTTACTTCCTTAATAAGAAGGTGGAAGCTGCACCTACCACTTCTGTTTATGTTCCATTGATGAGAACTGGATCACCTGTTTGCACCTAGCTAGGAGGAAGGCTGAGACAAGTAATCTATGGTTCTCACGTGTGCAGGAAAAAGGAGAACAGATTTGGGGAATGTAACAACCAGCCTACCATTTCTGGGAAAGTGGTGTGGATCTGTCTACAAAAACAAAGTGCAGAAGTTGCTGCGAATTTCTCCTGAATAGAATTATTTTAAATTAAATATGTTTACTTACTGTTTTATACTTACTGTACTTTGACAATTACTTTAAAAAAAAACTCTCAAAATAAAAAGGACATGTCTGCATCTAGAGGAAAGATTTAAAGTTCTGAGCACTTATGTAGCCTTTTCCACCCTTAAATTTCTCTTCAGGTATACACTCAATAACAGAAACCTTGGCCGGATTGTCACTATAGCAGAGCCATTCAACACCGAACTACAACTCTGGCAGGTAGGAAGATAAATTCCTCTATACTTGTCAAGGAAGGAACAGAATTAATTTTTTTTCAAGTAGAAATTATATTTTCTCTATTCAGATCCAGAAAAAAAAGGAAAAAGTAATAATTCTTATATATAATTAAATGTACATCAATTTTTTTTCTAAACTAAAAAATTTTCAAATAACCAAGAAATAAAGTTTAAAAGTTGAGAAAGGTGAGACCTGGGGAAGCTTGGGCTCTTGGTCCATGAGACCATACAGTTTAGCAAGCCATGAGCAGCCAATCTCCCCTTTCCAGGCAAGTGTAATCCTGGGATAAGCTGGTCAAGATTTGATTCCTTTCAGAACTCAGAGTTTTGGAATTTCAAAACTAGGCCCAAATCTTTCAGATTTTGGATTCCTCAATTCCTGTGGGGTAGAGGGGTGAGGGGATGTTCATTAACGTTAGACAAACAAAGATTGTATGAATTTTGGAAGGTTACATCCTTCTGTGAAACAAAATAATTCTTATTTTTGTAAATAGCATATACTACTATGGTTAAGTTTGGGAGAGGGTTTTGGAAGGAAGAGGGAAAACAAACCAAATTTAATAGAGATTTTTTGATGAGCCCTCAATGAGTGAACTGAGTGTATATAAAACACTCCAGACTCTCAGAACAAAGCAAAGCCATTATTCCACAGTAGAGATTTTCCAGGAAACACCTTGGGAGAACGTGCAGAAAACTGAGAAGCCTGCAGAAGCAAAGAGAGCACACCCGCCCCCACTGTGTGGCTCTCCTTCCCCAGTACAGCAGGGCCTCTTTTGCAGGACATGCTGCCAGGCGTCCAAAGCCATGGGTAATGACTACCAATCTGAGAGATGGGCTCAATCTGAATGATGCATCAGAAGATGTATCTTAATGTTGTTCAGTGATACTGAATTTCCAGGGAAGAAGGAAACAAATCCAGAATGTAAATAAAATCCTTCTGAAGAATAATTGGGCTTAAAATGACTTTCTTAATTATTGCCTTCTCTTTTATAGATCAAGAGCTTTTTCGAAAGATATCCTGAAGCTGGAGCGGGACAAAAACCTAGGGAGCAAGTACTGGAAACAGTGAAAAACAATATCGAGTGGCTAAAACAAAACAGGGACACCATAAGAAACTGGTTTCTTGATTTGAATGGTTAATGTGTCCAAATATCATATTTTAATATTGTGACTCTATTGTTTCTCCTGTTAAATATTTGGTGGCCTAATTTACAAGCACTATGGAGGGAGTTTTATATGTAGATACTGCTTTCACTAAGTACTGTGTTTATATGTCTTGCAAAGCTTTTAAATTGTTCCTTTTTGTTTATGAAGGAAGATATTAATAGAGTAGTTAATGTACTCAGGGATTTCTTCTAAGCATACTTCATAGGAGATTCTTTGCAAACTGAAGATAATTTAATAGCCATTTTAAGGTCTTTAAATATCATTCTTTGTATCTTAAATCTGTGAAAATAGAAGAATTTGGTCTTAGCTTTACATTTTTAGTACCAAAGAAACACCACTTAATCTTCTCTCTTGAATGATTTTTAAAGTTTAAATACCAGTACTTGAGGGACCAATATTACCATCTTAATCTTTATTATTCTGAATTACACAGATCTAACATCATTGTATTCACATATGTTTTACTCTTTTAAATCCTATCAAAGTAACCTGGGCTTAAATTTTACTCAAGGATTGCATGAATTAGCCAAAGAAATACCTGACTCCTACCTTTGTTATAAAATCAACAAAAGAATTCTCCTCTCCTTTTAAAAATAAATCTGAATGATTACCTTGAAAAAATACGTTTTCCAGTGTTCCTTTACTTTTGAATAATAATGACTGCAGCACTCCCCAAATACTTTCAGTTCAGTTCAGTTGCTCAGTCCTCAGTCGTGTCTGACTCTCTGCGACCCCATGAATCGCAGCACGCCAGGCCTCCCTGTCCATCACCAACTCCAGGAGTTCACTCAGACTCACGTCCATCGAGTCAGTGATGCCATCCAGCCATCTCATCCTCTGTCGTCCCCTTCTCCTCCTGCCCCCAATCCCTTTCAGCATCAGTCTTTTCCAATGAGTCAGCTCTTCGCATGAGGTGGCCAAAGTACTGGAGTTTCAGCTTTAGCAAATACTTTACCAGGAGGCAATAAGATTCAAGAACCCAGTCTTTTTCATGCTAATTTTTCTGTCATCTTGCTCCATTCCCTACAAAGTTCCTTCAAGTAAGCTATGAAATTAAGGGGAAGATAGTGCTTAAATCCTACATGGATTTTAGAGGAAAAGGGCTAAATAATTGGAAACTTATTAGGAAACAGAAGGGTGATCATTCCATAAAACTAAGTGGAATTAGAATTTAGCTTTGATCTTACCTAGCAATCTTTAAGTGTGAAAATAAGGAAACCCATGGATGTTTCCAACATGACTTTGCATATCTGAGGATACATCTTCTTAGATATAACTTTAATGTGTAAACCCTTATATCCTAATCCATACAGAATCAGTTCAGTTCACTTCAGTCGCTCAGTCGTGTCCGACTCTTTGCGACCCCATGGACAGGAGCACTCCAGGCCTCCTTGTCCATCACCAGTTCATACAAAATAGCACTGATCAAATTTATATTCATGATTTGACTAAAGACATCAATTTTGTAGGAGCTGGTGGCAAGAACATGTTTAATATGACACTTGATGCCTAGTAGATCCACAACACAAGTCCAATAGACAGAAAAGATAGTAAATTCATATGTTCCAATCTATTCTATCTAGAAAATCTAAATTTATTTGGAACCTTCAGAAGTATAATTTAAGATTGGTGTGATGACAATTGAAACACATGGAAACAATCAAAACCCTAGTTTTGACTTTACATAAAAAATATTCCCTAATCAAAGACTCTCAAACTTTGTAAACTTTCCTATTGCTGTCTCTTAATTTTTACTTCTCAATCCACGTAGCTAAACTGTCAAAGTCAAATGTAGACTGGGGGGAGGAGGGGCAAGACAAAAAAAGAAGATATTTTCAAACTAAAACTTTTAAATTATTGTTTTAAATTACTTCAGAAGAAAACCACATTAACATCATAAATCATCAGAAAAAAAAAAAAAAAATCCCACTATCCTCATGGGGATTAACACCCTAACTTCAAATTGACCACAATCAAAACCAGCACTTGAAGTCTATGTATTGTTTCAAGTGGATAAATAAGGAAGTGGGATGTTTTATCCTTCTGCTTTATGCAATAAATTCTTAAAAGAATTTGAAGGAGATGGTACATGAAACAGATTCCCAACTTGCCTATAAGTCATTCTGCTTCATTCCACTCTAAGCATTAAAACTCAGAATGAATTGTTTAGTTCTATTTACCCCATATGAAAAAGAACTGTGCACACTTCATTATAACTCTACTAGCCAATCAGGCCCTTCACAAACAGTATCTGGTTTTTAAAGGCTGATGACCAATAGATAGATCTATGCCAAGAAGAGTTTGCTACTGTGCTTTTTTGGTTGTGTCATGATTTTTACAGGGAAAAATTTTAGTATGTTGTATCCAAAATTAAACCACAATAAACCATCAACTTTAAAGAATTAACAGGAAGAAATGATCAGCAAAGTCATGTAGCAAGAAGCAGGGCCAGTAATAATTATTGCCTCCTCCTAGGCAGTTTATTTGGAGAAGGCAATGGTAACCCACTCCAGTACTCTTACCTGGAAAATCCCATGGATGGAGGATCCTGGTGGGCTGCAGTCCATGGGGTCACTGAGTCGGACACAACTGAGCGACTTCATTTCACTTCACCTTCATGCATTGGAGAAGGAAATGGCAACCCACTCCAGTGTTCTTGCCTGGAGAATCCCAGGGATGGGGGAGCCTGGTGGGCTGCCATCTATGGGGTCACACAGAGTCAGAAACGACTGAAGCAACTTAGCAGCAGCAGCAGGCAGCTTATTTCTATAGTGCAGATCACTGCTGTGTACCCACACAAGTATAAACTAGGAGCTTATATAATAAACCATTAAAATATAAGTGGCAGACTTTATTTTTTTGAGCTCCAAAATGACTGCAGATGGTGACTGCAGCCATGAAATTAGAAGCTGCTTACTCCTTGGAAGAAAAGTTACGACCAACCTAGATAGCATATTCAAAAGCAGAGACATTACTTTGCCGACTGTGGTCCGTCTAGCCAAAGCTGTGGTTTTTCCTGTGGTCATGTATGGATGTGAGAGTTGGACTGTGAAGAAGGCTGAGCACTGAAGAATTGATGCTTTTGAAGTGTGGTTTTGGAGAAGACTCTTGAGAGTCCCTTGGACTGCAAGGAGATCCAACCAGTTCATTCTGAAGGAGATCAACCCTGATTCTTTGGAAGGAATGATGCTTAAGCTGAAACTCCAGTACTTTGGCCACCTCATGGGAAGAGTTGACTCATTGGAAAAGTCTCTGATGCTGGGAGGGATTGGGGGCAGGAGGAGAAGGGGACGACAGAGGATGAGATGGCTGGATGGCATCACTGACTCAATGGACATGAGTCTGAGTGAACTCAGGGAGATGGTGATGAACAGGGAAGCCTGGCGTGCTGCAATTCATGGGGTCGCAAAGAGTCAGACACAACTGAGCGACTGAACTGAACTGAACTATAAGTGGCAAGCAGGGAAGTTCTGGGGAGCAGAGATATACAGCTAGGTTGAAGGCAATGGAACTCCTACAGTTTACCCTCCATGTAGATAAAGTGTTATTCCAAAAATAGATGAATACAAGGTGGGAAGAGAAGTCTAGAATGGTAATTCTCAAAGGGAGAATAAGCAGGGAACAGAGGCAGAGGAGTAGAATAACCAATGAAACTTCCAAAACTGCTAAATTATACTAATTGTGACAGTAGCAATAAGAACAAGTTCCTTTCTAATACCAAGCCCTATTCTAAACACAAGCACCCCACACACATCCGTTTCTATATTTGAACTTGATAAAAACCCATGAAGTAGGTACTGTTAGTATCCCCATTTGACAGATGGAGAAACAGAGAAGTCACACAACTTGCACAAGGCCAAAAAGTTAGTGTCCGGCATGAGCCATGACTTGAATTTAGTTTATCACCAGAATCTACATACACAGCCACATATTAAAGTAGAAATCCCTGAAGGGAATTCCATTATCTCACCCCATTGTGACATATGAAACTCAATCAATGTGATGTACTATATTGATGGAATACGGACAAAACCCACATGATCATTCCCATGGTGCAGAAGAAACATTTGAAGAAATCCAGAATCCTTTCAAGATAAAACATTCAACAAGCTAGGAATAGAAGGGAACTGCTTCAACCTGAAAACAGCATCTATGAAACACCAACAGCTAACATCACACATACGGGTGAAAGACTGAATGCTTTGCCCTTAAGATCAGTAACAAGACAAGGATGTGCTTGCTTGCAACTTTACTTAACACTGGAGCGGAACGCTTGCAAAGGCAATTAGGAAAAGAAGGGAAATAAAAGACATTCAGGGCTTCCGTGGTGGCTCAGTGGTAACGAATTCACCTGTCACTGCAGGAATCATGAGTTCCATGCATGATGCAGGAAAATCTCACATGCCATGGGGCAACTAAGCCAGAGGGCCACAACTGTTGAGCCTGTGCTCTAGAACTTGGGAGCTGCAACTACTGAAGCCCGTGAGCACTAGAGCCCACGCTCCTTAACAAGACAAGCCAGGGCAATGACAAGCCTGCTCACCACAACTAGAGAGTAGCCCCTGCTCGCTGCAACTGAAGAAAAGTCCGCGCAGCAATGAAGACCCAGCATAGCCGAAAATAAATAAAATTTTAAAATTATCTTTAAAAAGATATCCAAATTAGAAAAAAGAAAATGATCTTTATTATCTGATGACATGATCTTGCACATAGAATATCCTAAAGAATACATGCACATATACACACACAGACGATTACCACTAAATGAATTCAGCAAAGTTGCAGGATACAAATTTTTTTTTTTTTAACTTTATTTTACTTTACAGTACTCTATTGGTTTTGGCATACATTGACATGAATCTGCCACGGGTGTACACGAACTCCCAAACAGGAACCCCCCTCCCACCTCCCAAATTAACTGCATTTCAATACACTAGCAATGAAAAATGAGAAAATAAAATTAGTTACATTCCAAGACCATCTAAAAGGATAAAATACTAAGCAACAAATTTAACAAAAGGAGTCCAAGACTTGTAGACGTAAAACTAGGAAATACTGTTTAAAAAAATTAAAGATCTAAATACATGGAAGGACATCTCAGGTTCATAAATTGGAAGACATAATATTGTGAAAATGGCAATATTCCCCAAATCTACAGATTCAACACAACCCCTAAAAATGTCACCTTGATTTTTTGCAGAAACTGAAAACCTAATCATAAAATTCATATTGAAATGAACACAGAAAAGAATCTTCAAAGTAAGAACAGGTTGTAGAACTCACATATCTCAAATTTAAAACTTACTACTCAACTATAATAGTTAGTAGAATATGATACTGCCATAAGGAGAGACATAGAGGTCAATGGAATAGAACTGAGAGTCCAGAAAGAAATATATATATGGTCACTTGATTCTTCACAAAACAATAATAATGTAGAAAAAGTCTTTTCAATAAATGGTGCTAGGATAACTGGATATGCACATGCAAATAAAATGAAGTTGGAATGCTTTCTTACATCAAACACAAAAATTAACTCAAAATACATCATAAACTTAAAAGCTAAAACTAAAAAGGAACAAAACAAAACAAAAAACATGCAAGTAAATCTTTGTGATCTTGGATTAGGCAATGATTTCTTAGTCATGATACCAAAAGCATAAACAACAAAAGCAAACAATAGATAAATTAATGTATATCAAAATTGAAAACTTTATTGCTGCAAACGATTTCATCAAGAGAGTTATAAGACAAACCATAGTACCAAAGAAAATATTTGTAAATCAGAAATCCTAATTAGGGACTGGTATGAAGAACAATACTGCATAAGAACCTGGAATGTTAGGTCCAGGAATCAAAGTAAATTGGACATAGTCAAGCAGATGGCAAGAGTGAATGGCAACATTTTAGGAATCAGTGAATTAAAATGGATGGGAATGGGTGAATTTAATTCAGAAGACCATTACATCTACTACTGTGGGCGAGACTCACTTAGAAGAAATGGAGCAGCCCTCAGAAATGGAGAGCCAACAAGAGAGTCTGAAACGCAGTACTTAGGTGCAATCTCACAAATGGCAGAATGATCTCAGTTCATTTCCAAGGGAAGTCACAGCAATCTAAGTCTATGTCCCAACCACTAATGCCAAAGAAGCTGAAGTCGAACAGTTCTATGGAAATCTACAACACATTCTAGAACTAACACCAAAAAAAGATGTCATTTTCATCATAGGGGATTGGAATGCAAAAGTAAGAAGTCAAGAGATAACTGGAGTAAAAGGCAAATTTGGCCTTGGAGTACAAAACGGAAAAGGGCAAAGGCTAACAAGTTTTGCCAAGAGAACATACTGGTCACAACAAACTCCCTCTTCCAACAACACAAGAGATGACTCTACACATGGACATCACCAGATGGCTTATACTGAAGTTAGATTGGTTATATTCTTTGCAGCTGAAAATAGAGAACCTCTATAGAGTCAGCAAAAACAAGACCGGGAGTTGACTGTGGCTCAGACCATCAGCTCCTTATTGCAAAATTCAGGTTTAAATTGAAGAAATTAGGAAAAACCACTAGACCATTCAGGTATGACCTAAATCAAATCCATTATGATTTTACAGTGGAGATGATTTAGATTCAAGAGATTAGAGCTGGTAGGCAGAGTGCCTGAAGAATTATGGATAAAGGTTTGTAAATTATATAGGAGGTGGTGACCAAAACCATCCCCAAGAAAAAGAAATGCAAGAAGACAAAGTGGTTATCGGAGGAAGCCTTAAAAATAGCTGAAAAAAAGAGAAGCAAAAGTCAAAGGAGTAAGGGAAAGATATCCAACTGAAGGCAGAGTTCCAGAGAATAGGAGGATAAGAAAGCCTTCTTAAGTGAACAATGCAAAGAAATAGAGGGATACAATAGTATGGGAAAGACTAGAGATCTCTTCAAGAAAACTGGAGATACCAAGGGAACATTTCTTGCAAAGATGGGCACAATAAAGGACAAAATATCAAGGACCTAACACAAGAAGAAGACATTAAGACATGGCAAGAATGCACAAAAGAATTACACACAAAAGGTCTTAATGATCTGGATAACCATGATGGTGTAGTCACTGACTCACAGCCAAACATCCTGGAGTGTGAAGTCGAGTGGGCCTTAGGAAGTGTTACTGTGAACAACGCTAGTGGAGGTGGTGGAATTCCAACCTAGCTATTTAAAATCCTAAAAGATGATGCTGTTAAAGGGTTGCACTCAATATACCAACAAATTTGGAAAACTGAGCAGTGGCCACAGGACTGGAAAAGGTCAGTTTTCATTCCAATCCCAAAAAAAGGCAATGCCAAAGAATGCTCAAACTACCGCACAACTGCACTCACTTCACATGTTAGCAAGATTATGCTAAAAATCCTTCAAGCTAGGCTGCAGCATGAACTGAGAAATTCCAGATGTTCCAGCTGGATTTAGAAAAGGCAGAAGAACCAGAGATCAAATTGCCAATATCTACTGGATCACAGAAAAAACAAGGGATTAAAAACAAAACCAAACCTACTGTTTTACTGACTACACTAAGGCCTTTGAATGTGTAGATTCACAACCACCTCTGGAAAATTTTTCAGTTCAGTTCAGTCACTCAGTCGTGTCTGACTCTTTGCGATCTCATGAATCACAGCACGCCAGGCCTCCCTGTCCATCACCAACTCCCAGGGTTCACTCAGACTCATGTCCATCGAGTCAGTGATGCCATCCAGCCATCTCATCCTCAGTTGTCCCCTTCTTCTGCTGCCCCCAGTCCCTCCAGGCATCAGGGCCTTTTCTAATGAGTCAACTCTTCACATGAGGTGGTCAAAGGACTGGAGTTTCAGCTTTAGCATCATTCCTTCCAAAGAAATCCCAGGGCTGATCTCCTTCAGAATGGACTGGTTGGATCTCCTTGCAGTCCAAGGGACTCTCAAGAGTCTTCTCCAACACCACAGTTCAAAAGCATCGATTCTTCGGCGCTCAGCTTTCTTCACAGTCCAACTTTCACATCCATACATGACCACAGGAAAAACCATAGCCTTGACTAGGCGGACCTTAGTCGGCAAAGTAATGTCTCTGCTTTTGAATATACTATCCAGGTTGGTCATAACTTTTCTTCCAAGGAGTAAGCGTCTTTTAATTTCATGGCTGCAGTCACCATCTGCAGTGATTTTGGAGCCCAAAAAAATAAAGTCTGACACTGTTTCCACTGTTTCCCCATCTATTTCCCATGAAGTGATGGGACCGGATGCCATGATCTTCGTTTTCTGAATGTTGAGCTTTAAGCCAACTTTTTCGCTCTCCTCCTTCACTTTCATCAAGAGGCTTTTTAGCTCCTCCTCACTTTCTGCCATAAGGGTGGTGTCATCAGCATATCTGAGGTTATTGATATTTCTCCCGGCAATCTTGATTCCAGCTTGTGTTTCTTCCAGTCCAGCGTTTCTCATGATGTACTCTGCATATAAGTTAAATAAGCAGGGAGACAATATACAGCCTTGACGTACTCCTTTTCCTATTTGGAACCAGTCTGTTGTTCCATGTCCAGTTCTAACTGTTGCTTCCTGACCTGCATACAGATTTCTCAAGAGGCAGGTTAGGTGGTCTGGTATTCCCATCTCTTTCAGAATTTTCCACAGTTTATTGTGATCCACACAGTCAAAGGCTTTGGCATAGTCAATAAAGCAGAAATAGATGTTTTTCTGGAACTCTCTTGCTTTTTCCATGATCCAGCGGATGTTGGCAATTTGATCTCTGGTTCCTCTGCCTGTTCTAAAACCAGCTTGAACATCAGGGAGTTCACGGTTCACATATTGCTGAAGCCTGGCTTGGAGAATTTTGAGCATTACTTTACTAGCGTGTGAGATGAGTGCAATTGTGCGGTAGTTTGAGCATTCTTTGGCATTGCCTTTCTTTGGAATTGGAATGAAAACTGACCTTTTCCAGTCCTGTGGCCACTGCTGAGTTTTCCAAATTTGCTGGCATATTGAGTGCAGCACTTTCACAGCATCATCTTCCAGGATTTGAAACAGCTCAACGGGAATTCCATCACCTCCACTAGCTTTGTTCTTAGTGATGCTTTCTAAGGCCCACTTGACTTCACATTCCAAGATGTCTGGCTCTAGATTAGTGATCACATCCTCATGATTATCTGGGTCGTGAAGATCTTTTCTGTACAGTTCTTCTGTGTATTCTTGCCACCTCTTCTTAATATCTTCTGCTTCTGTTAGGTCCATACCATTTCTATCCTTTATCGAGCCCATCTTTGCATGAAATGTTCCCTTGGTATCTCCAATTCTCTTGAAGAGATCTCTAGTCTTTCCCATTCTGTTGTTTTCCTCTATCTCTTTGCATTGATTGCTGAAGAAGGCTTTCTTATCTCTTCTTGCTATTCTTTGGAACTCTGCATTCAGATGCTTATATCTTTTCTTTTCTCCTTTGCTTTTCGCCTCTCTTCTTTTCAGTGCTATTTGTAAGGCTTCTCCAGACAGCCATTTTGCTTTTTTGCATTTCTTTTCCATGGGGATGGTCTTGATCCCTGTCTCCTGTACAATGTCACGAACCTCATTCCATAGTTCATCAGGAACTCTGTCTATCAGATCTAGGCCCTTAAATCTATTTCTCACTTCCACTGTATAATCATAAGGGATTTGATTTAGGTCATACCTGAATGGTCTAGCGGTTTTCCCTACTTTCTTCAATTTAAGTCTGAATTTGGAAATAAGGAGTTCATGATCTGAGCCACAGTCAGCTCCTGGTCTTGTTTTTGTTGACTGTATAGAGCTTCTCCATCTTTGGCTGCAAAGAATATAATCAATCTGATTTCGGTGTTGACCATCTGGTGATGTCCATGTGTAGAGTCTTCTCTTGTGTTGCTGGAAGAGGGTGTTTGCTATGACCAGTGCATTTTCTTGGCAAAACTCTATTAGTCTTTGCCCTGCTTCATTCCGCATTCCAAGGCCAAATTTGCCTGTTACTCCAGGTGTTTCTTGACTTCCTACTTTAGCATTCCAGTCCCCTATAATGAAAAGGACATCTTTTTTGGGTGTTAGTTCTAAAAGGTCTTGTAGGTCTTCATAAAACCGTTCAACTTCAGCTTCTTCAGCATTACTGGTTGGGGCATAGACTTGGATAACTGTGATATTGAATGGTTTGCCTTGGAAACGAACAGAGATCATTCTGTCGTTTTTGAGATTGCATCCAAGTACTGCATTTCGGACTCTTTTGTTGACCATGATGGCTACTCCATTTCTTCTGAGGGATTCCTGCCCGCAGTAGTAGATATAATGGTCATCTGAGTTAAATTCACCCATTCTAGTCCATTTTAGTTCGCCAATTCCTAGAATGTCGACGTTCACTCTTGTCAGCTCCTGTTTGACCACTTCTAATTTGCCTTGATTCATGGACCTGACATTCCAGGTTCCTATGCAATATTGCTCTTTACAGCATCGGACCTTGCTTCTATCACCAGTCACATCCACAGCTGAGTATTGTTTTTGCTTTGGCTCCATCCCTTCATTCTTTCTGGAGTTATTTCTCCACTGACCTCCAATAGCATATTGGCACCTACTGACCTGGGGAGCACCTCTTTCAATATCCTATCATTTTGCCTTTTCATACTGTTCATGGGGTTCTCAAGGCAAGAATACTGAAGTGGTTTGTCACCCTTCCCCAGTGGACCGCATTCTGTCAGTCCTCTCCACATGACCCGCCCGCCTTGGGTTGCCCCACGGGCATGGCTTAGTTTCATTGAGTTAGACAAGGCTGTGGTCCTAGTGTGATTAGATTGACTAGATTTCTGTGAGTATGGTTTCAGTGTGTCTGCCCTCTGATGCCCTCTTGCAACACCTACCATCTTACTTGGGTTTCTCTTACCTTGGGCATGGGGTATCTCTTCACGTCTACTCCAGCAAAGCACAGCTGCTACTCCTTTCCTTGGATGAGGGGTATCTCCTCCTTAGAGATGGGAATTTCAGATCCACTTACCTGTCCCCAGAAATCTGTATGCAGGTCAAGAAGCAACAGTGACAACCAGACATAGAACAATGGACTGGTTCAAAATTGGGAAAGGAGGACATCAAAGCTGTATATTGTCACATTGTTTATTTTACTTCCATGTACATGTAGAGTACATAATGAGAAATGCCAGGCTGGATGGCTCACAAGCTGGAATCAAAATTGCCAGGAGAAAAATCAATGACCTCAGATATGCAGATGACACCACCCTAATGGCACAAAGAGTAGCTAAACAGCCTCGTGATGGTGAAAGAGGAGAGTAAAATAGCTGGCTTAAAATTCAACATTCAAAAAACTAAGATCATGGCATCCAGTCCCATCACTTCACGGCAAATAGATGGGGAAACAATGGCAATAGTGACAGATTTTATTTTCTTGGGCTCCAAAATCACTGTGCACTAGTGATTGCAGCCATGAAACTAAAAGACACTTGCTCCTTTGAAGAAAAGCTATGACAACCTAAACAGCACATTAAAAAGCAGAGACATCACTTTGCCAACAAAGGTCCATATACTTGAAGCTATGGTTTTTCCAGTAGTCATGTACGGATATGAAAGTTGGACAATAAAAAAGGCTGAGCACTGAAGAATTGATCCTTTTGCATTGTGTTGCTGGAGACTTGCTGTCCCTCAGACAGCAAGGTGCTCAAACCAGTCAATCCTAAAGGAAATCACCCTGAATATTCACTGGAATGACTGATGCTGATACTGATGCTCCAATAATTTGGCCACCTGATACAAAGAGCTGACTCATTGGAAAAGACCATGATGCTGAGAAAGACTGAGGGCAAGAGAGGAAGGGCGCAACAGAGGATAAGATGGTTGAATGGCATCACAAACTCAACGGACATGAGTTTGAGCAAACTCTGGGAGATAGCGAAGGACAGGGAAGCCTGGCATACTGTAGTTCATGGGGCCTCAAAGAGGCGAACACAATTTAACGAATGAACAAACCAAAAAATGCAGAATATATAAAGAACTCTTACAACTCCACAATAAAAAAGATGATCCAATTAAAAATGGGCAAAAGATCTGCATAACTATTTCTCTAAAGACAGACATATATCCAATAAGTACATGAAAACATGCTCAACATTATAAACCACTAGAGAAATGCAAATTAAAACCACAGTGAGATACCACCTCACACCCACTAGGATAGCAATAATAAAAAAGACAGACAATAACAACTGTTGGCAAGGATATGGAGAAATTGGAACCTTCATACATTGCTAGTAGGAATTTAAAATGCTGCAGCTGCTTTGGAAAACAGTTTGGTAGTTCTTCAAAATATTAGACATAGAGTTACTATAAACCCACCAATTTTACTTCAAGATATATATCCAAGAAAAATGAAAACAAATATCTACACAAAAAGTTGTATGCAAATGTTTGTAGTAATGTTATTCATAATAATCAAATGAAATAAACCAAATTATGAATGAATTTTTAAAAGATGGTATATATCTTAATGAAATATTACAGAAGAGGAATGATTCTAATACATAACACATATGAACCATGAAAATCATAACTGTACACTTTAAATGAGTGAATTTAATGGTATGTGTATGTCTCAATAAGATATTTTTAAAAGTCACCCAGAAAATGAAAAAAAGAGAAGGAATATCACCAAATATACAAAATCAAAACTTATATTTTTTACCTACCAGATCAACCAAAACTAGAGAGACTGAAAATTCACTGTTGATGAGGGGATGGTTCGGAAATAGACCTCTCACCACTGCTGGTAGCAGTGTGGATTCGAACAGTGTTTTAAATGGGAATTTGGTAACATATTTTATAACTTTAAATATGCTTTTCCTTTGAGCCAGCAATACAATTTCTAGAGGTTTATCCTTTATATCCTGTATAAAAATACTTGCATGGTATACAAGGATGAAAGGATTTTCACTGCAGAGCTCTGAAAGTGAAGAACCTATGGCAGTTCCTAAGACTGATAAATTATGATGCTCCCTTACACTAGAATAAGATACCAGCATTCATTTCCATATGCTCTACCTTCTCTTCCATTATGAATAAACTCCTAGGTAAGGCCAATGTATTAGGTCTCATATTTGTTCAATTTCTCAAAGCACTGTACTAGTAAATACGTCTGTGTTCTCTTTCTTACACCATCAGTGTTTCCTTTCCTACCACATTCTTTGCATCAGCAGAGAACCATGCTATTATTTCCCCTCAAATTAAAATATACTACCCCCACCCTGTCTCTTATCCCTATTTTTCTTTCGTGATCTCTCCTTCTACTCACTGAAACTTCTCTTAAGAGTTATCCATGCTTGTTTAGAGAAGAATTTAGCAGAAACAGATTTTAAATGTGTATGCCATCAGACCTAGCAATTCCACTATTAGGGATCCCTTTTTAGATAAATACTTAAGAGTATTCATTTATGTTCAAGATTTTATCAGAGTAAAAGACAAAAACAAAACAAAACAGAGTTGTCTAGACTCATCTAAAATTTCTTCCTTGAGCCCATTCTAATTGGGCTTTCATCCCCACTGTTCCTCATAAACGGCTTGTTGAGGTCAGGACTTGCTAAATTCAAAAATCAATTCTCAAAACAATTCTACAAAAAGCCAAGATAACGGTGTCCAAATATACACCTAACTGATATGACTTAATTCAAAGTTAAACTTTAAGACTTCTAGACAAATGAAATGGACTATATACTCTTCAGATAACCTCTCAAAAATAACTACTTTCAACTGAGTTTTGAGGTTTTATCAAAATAGTAGAGAGTTGGAGTACAGATTTTCTCTCTTGCTACTTTAACAGTCAAATGAACTGAGGGAAATGTTGACATATTCTTATGAAGTTGAGATGCAGCTGTCTGAATACACTTACACTTCAAATGTAGAACAAAGGTAAGAGTTCCCCAGGTCAATAATTTTGCAACTAGCTAATATACAGGCTAACTATTAAGGTACCAAAATTACAGGATGTAGAACATGGCTCCAATTGTTTTAGCCTGTAAAAGATGTAAAGAAAGAATTGCTAAGCTCCATCCTCAGCCATCTTTCCACAGAGGAGGGAAAAAAAAAAAAAACCACCTTGATAAAGAATCATAAAATCTATAACTTTAATTAATATAGCTTTGCAATCAACACTTCAAGATAAATTGAAGATGTATTTTAATTTGAAGGATCTATGTCAAATTTCAGAGAAGGCAATGGCACGCCACTCCAGTACTCCTGCCTGGAAAATCCCATGGACGGAGGAGCCTTGTAGGCTACAGTCCATGTGGTCGCGAAGAGTAGGACACAACTGAGCGACTTCACTTTCACTTTTCACTTCCACGCATTGGAGAAGAAAATGGCAACCCACTCCAGTGTTTTTGCCTGGAAAATCCCAGGGACGGGGGAGCCTGGTGGGCTGTCGTCTATGGGGTCGCACAGAGTTGGACACGACTGAAGGGACTTAGCAGCAGCAGCATGTCAAATTTATGACAATGCTTATCCCTGAGTGATGTAAATGATTCCTATCCAAGAAATTTAAAGTCTGGGTATAAGAATCAATAAATGATCAAATAAATATATACTATTCCTAAAGATTTATCCACAACATGACGATAAGGAGATTCATTGATCTGGTTTTTCAGAAAAGCCTAAATTTGAATTTTATCAAGAAGGAAGCTATTTAAAAATTTAGACAAAATTTCAGGTAAACTAACATATGCATAATTTGGGGTAAGTAAAGGCTGTGCTTTTTTTTTTTTTTTTTTTTTCATATAAAGTGATAAACTATACTCTGGATCCAACAATGATTAGTCAATGATTGGGCATAAATCATCAAAGTTTAGCTTAAACATTTAAATGATATGTGCAGTCATAACTTGAGAATAGCACAGAGCAACACAGGATCTACAACATTCAGAGAAGTCAGTGGATGGCGACTCCACCAATGAAATAAAAAAGACACCTGCTCCTTGGAAGAAAAGCTATGATGAACCTAGACAGAATGTTAAAAAGTAGAGACATCACTTTATCAACAAAAATCCATAGAGTCAAAGCTATGGTCTTTCCAGAGGTCATGTATGGATGTGAAAGCTGGACAGTGAAGAGGGTGAGCACTGAAGAATTGATGCTTTTGAATTGTGGTGTTGGAGAAGACTCTTGAGAGTCCCTTAGAGAGCAAGAAGATCAAACCAATCAATCCAAAAGGAAATCAACCCTGAATATTCCTTAGAAGAACTGATGCTGAAGCTCCAATACTTTGGCCACATGATGTGAAGAGCCAACTCAATGAAAAAGACCCTGATGCTGGGAAAGATTGAAGGCAGGAGGAGAAGTGGATGACAGGGGAGGAGGTGGTTGGATAGCATCATCGACTCAATGGATGTGAGTTTGACTAGACTCTGAGAGATACTGAAGGAGAGGGAAGCCTGGCGTGCTGCAGTTCATGGGGCCTCAAAGAGTCAGACATGACTTAGCAACGGCACAACAGCTGAACAGTATCTGAGAGATCACTGGGATGTAATCTTCTAAATTCATTCACCAAATTCATTTTCACATAACACTGCCTCAGAATCTATCCTAAATTCTGGTTCTACCTGCTGTGCTTAGATTTTCTCACGTGGATGTTTTTATTTTCATATATCTTGTTGATATTGGGAAAGGAGAGTCTTTATTTTAAAACAATAAGGAATTTTAAGTATAATAAGATATGGAGAAGGCAATGGCAAC
This sequence comes from Oreotragus oreotragus, assembly GCA_006410675.1. Lineage (NCBI taxonomy): Eukaryota > Metazoa > Chordata > Mammalia > Artiodactyla > Bovidae > Oreotragus > Oreotragus oreotragus. The sequence goes on along the minus strand of SJYX01009252.1, from coordinate 113,762 downwards.
CCATTCCAGTACTCTTGCCTGGAGAATCCCATGGATGGAGGAACCTCGTAGGCTGTGGTTCATGGTGTCTTGAAGAGTCAGACATGACTGAGCGACTTTGCTTTCACTTTTCACTTTCATGCATTGGAGAAGGAAATGGGAGAAGGAAATGGCAACTCATTCCAATGTTCTTGCCTGGAGAATCCCAGGGACAGAGGAGCCTGGTGGGCTGCCGTCTATAGAGTCACACAGAGTCGGACACGACTGAAGTGACTTAGCAGCAGCAGCAGCAGCAGCATACAAGATCCAATGTGGGCATTTGATTTCATATACAACTTACAGATATAGCCATAGTTTTAGCTGTGCATTATTGCCAGTCTTTTTCATCCATACACTGTAAATCAGTTCAGTTCAGTCACTCAGTTGTGTCGGACTCTGTGATCCCATGGACTACAGCATGTCAGGCTTCCCTGTCCATCACCAACTCCCAGAGCTTACTCAAACTCATATCCATCGACTTGATGATGACATCCAACCATCTCAGCCTCTGTCGTCCCCTTCTCCTCCCACCTTCAAACTTTCCAGCATTAAGGTCTCTTCCAGTGAGTCAGTTCTTTGCATCAGGTGGCCAAAGTACTGGAGCTTCACCTTCAGCATCAGTCCTCCCAATGAATATTCAGGACTGATTTCCTTTAGGATGAACTGGTTTGATCTGCTTGTAGTCCAAAGGACTTTGGAGAGTGTTCTCCAAAATCACAGTTCAAAAGCATCAATTCTTCAGCACTCAGCTTTCTTCACAGTCCAACTCTCACATCCATGCATGACTAATGGAAAAACCATAGCTTTGAAGAGACGGACCTTTGTTGACAAAGTAATGTCTCTGCTTTTTAATATGCTGTCTAGGTTGGTCATAGCTTTTCTTCCAAGGAGCAGGCATCTTCTAATTTCATGGCTGCAGTCGCCATCTGCAGTGATTTTCAGTTCAGTTCAGTCGCTCAGTCATGTCCGACTCTTTGCGACCTCATGAATCGCAGCATGCCAGGCCTCCCTGTCCATCACCAACTCCCGGAGTTCACTCAGATTCATATCCATCGAGTCAGTGACGCCATTCAGCCATCTCATCCTCTGTCGTCCCTTTCTTCTCCTGCCCCCAATCCCTCCCAGCATCAAAGTCTTTTCCAATGAGTCAACTCTTCGCATGAAGTGGCCAAAGGACTGGGGTTTCAGCTTTGGCATCATTCCTTCCAAAGAAATCCCAGGGTTGATCTCCTTCAGAATGGACTGGTTGGATCTCCTTGCAGTTCAAGGGACTCTCAAAAGTCTTCTCCAACACCACACTTCAAAAGCATCAATTCTTCAGCACTCAGCCTTCTTCACAGTCCAACTCTCACATCCATACACGACTACTGGAAAAACCATAGCCTTGACTAAATGGACCTTAGTCGGCAAAGTAATGTCTCTGCTTTTGAATATGCTATCTAGGGATTTTAGAGCCCCCAAAATTAAAGTCTCTCACTATTTCCATTGTTTCCCCATATATTTGCCATGAAGTGATGGGACTGGATGCCATGATCTTAGTTTTTTGATGTTGAGTTTTAAGCCAACTTTTTCATTCTCCTCTTTCACTTTCATCAAGAGGCTCTTTAGTTCCTCTTCAGTTTCTGCCAAAAGGGTGATGTCATCTACATATCTGAGGTTATTGATATTTCTGCCCGCAAGCTTGACTCCAGCTTGTGCTTTATCCAGCCTAGCATTTGGTATGATGTACTCTGCATATAAGTTAAATGACCAGGGTGACAATATACAGCCTTGACGTATTCCTTTCCCAATTTGGAACCAGTCTGTTGTTCCATGTCCAGTTCTAACTGTTGCTTCTTGGCCTGCATACAGATTTCTCAGGAGCCAGATAAGGTGGCCTTGTATTCCCATATCTTTAAGAATTTTCCACAGTTTGTTGTGATCCACACAGTCAAAGGCTTAGCATTATCAGTAAAGCAGAAGTAGATGTTTTTCTCAAATTCTCTTGCCTTTTTGATGATCCAGCAGAACCAGATAAGGTGGCCTTGTATTCCCATATCTTTAAGAATTTTCCACAGTTTGTTGTGATCCACACAGTCAAAGGCTTAGCATTATCAGTAAAGCAGAAGTAGATGTTTTTCTCAAATTCTCTTGCCTTTTTGATGATCCAGCAGATGGCAATATGATCTGTGGCTCCTCTGCCTTTTTTAAATCCAGCTTGATCATGTGGAAGTTCTTGGCTCACATTGAAGCCTGACTTGGAGAACTTTGAGCATTACTTTGCTAGCATGTGCTGCTGCCGCTAAGTCGCTTCAGTCGTGTCCGACTCTGTGCGACCCCATAGACGGCAGCCCACCAGGCTCCCCCATCCCTGGGATTCTCCAGGCAAGAACACTGGAGTGGGTTGCCATTTCCTTCTCCAATGCATAAAAATGAAAAGTGAAAGTGAAGTTGCTCAGTTACCAGCATGTGAGATAAGTGCAATTGTGCGGTAGTTTAAACATTCTTTGGCATTGCCCTTCTTTGGGATTGGAACCAAAACTGAACTTTTCCAGTCCTGTAGCCACTGCTGAGTTTTCCAAATTTGCTGGCATATAGAGTGAAGCACTTTCACAGCATCATCTTTTAGGATTTGAAATAGGTCAACTGGAATTCCATCGCCTCCACTAGCTTTGTTCCTAGTGATGCTTCCTAAGGCCCACTTGACTTTGCATTCCAGGATGTCTGGCTCAAGGTGAGTGATCACACCATCATGGTTATCCAGGTGATGAAGATCTTTTTTATATAGTTCTTCTGGCTTCCCTGGTGGCTCAGAGAGTAAAGCGTCTGCGTGCAGTGTGGGAGACCCAGGTTCAATCCCTGGGCCATGAAGACGCCCTGGAGAAGGAAATGGCAATCCACTCCAGTACTCTTCCCTGGAAAATTCCATGGACAGAGGAGCCTTGTAGGCTACAGTGCATGGGGTCGCAAAGAGTCAAACACGACTGAGCGACTTCACTTCACTTCTGTGTATTCTTGCTACCTCTTCTTAATATCTTCTGCTTTTGTTAGGTTCATACCATTTCTGTCCTTTATTGTGCCCATCTCTGCATGAAATGTTTCCTTGGTATCTCTGATTTTCTTGCAGAGAGCTCTAGTCTTTCCCATTCTATTGTTTTCCTCTATTTCTTTGCACTGATCATTGAGGAAGGCTTTCTTATCTCTCCTTGCTATTTTTTTGGAAATCTGCATTCAAATGAGTATATCTTTCCTTTTCTCCTTTGCCTTTCACTTCTCTCCTTTTCTCAGCTATCTGTAAGGCCTCCTCAGACAATGATTTTGCCTTTTTGCATTTCTTTTTCTTGGGGATGGTCTTGATCATTGCCTCCTATACAATGTCAGGAACCTCCGTCCATAGTTCTTTACGTACTCTATCAGATCTAATCCCTTGAATCTGTTTGTCACTTCCACTGTATAATCATAAGGGATTTGATTTAGGTCATACATGAATGGTCTAGCNGCTGTCTCTTATACACATCCAGATGTGTATAAGAGACAGCTTCTTAATATCTTCTGCTTTTGTTAGGTTCATACCATTTCTGTCCTTTATTGTGCCCATCTCTGCATGAAATGTTTCCTTGGTATCTCTGATTTTCTTGCAGAGAGCTCTAGTCTTTCCCATTCTATTGTTTTCCTCTATTTCTTTGCACTGATCATTGAGGAAGGCTTTCTTATCTCTCCTTGCTATTTTTTTGGAAATCTGCATTCAAATGAGTATATCTTTCCTTTTCTCCTTTGCCTTTCACTTCTCTCCTTTTCTCAGCTATCTGTAAGGCCTCCTCAGACAATGATTTTGCCTTTTTGCATTTCTTTTTCTTGGGGATGGTCTTGATCATTGCCTCCTATACAATGTCAGGAACCTCCGTCCATAGTTCTTTACGTACTCTATCAGATCTAATCCCTTGAATCTGTTTGTCACTTCCACTGTATAATCATAAGGGATTTGATTTAGGTCATACATGAATGGTCTAGCGCTTTTCCCTACTTTCTTCAATTTAAGTCTGAATTTGGCAATAAGGAATTCATGATCTGAGGCACAGTCAGCTCCCAGTCTTGTTTTTGCTGACTATATAGAGCTTCTCCATCTTTGGCTGCAAAGAATATAATCAGTCTGATTTTGGTATTGACCATCTGGTGATGTCCATATGTAGAGTCTTCTCTTGTGTTGTTGGAAGAGGGTGTTTACTATGATCAGTGCACTCTCTTGGCAAAACTCTGCTAGCCTGTGCCCTGCTTCATTTTGTACTTCAAGGCCAAATTTGCCTATTACTCCAGGTATCTCTTGACTTCCCACTCTTGCATTTCAGTCCCCTCTATTGAAAAGGGCATCTTTTGGGGGTGTTAGTTCTAGAAGGTCTTGCAGGTCTTCACAGAACTGTTAGGTAGTTAGAAAAGGAAACAGGAGTCCAAAATGGCGGTGGCTAAAAGACAAGGAAGGGAAAGCCCACGAAAATAGAACAAAGGAAGGTCAAAGGAAGGTGCGAGGACTGGAGTGAAGACTTAAGGTAGAACAAACAGTACTCCTGGCTAGCCCAATTTACAGAGGGCAGGCCCAGGGGGAGGGAAAAATGGCGGTGGCTAAAAGACAAGGAAGGGAAAGCCCACGAAAATAGAACAAAGGAAGGTCAAAGGAAGGTGCGAGGACTGGAGTGAAGACTTAAGGTAGAACAAACAGTACTCCTGGCTAGCCCAATTTACAGAGGGCAGGCCCAGGGGGAGGGAAAAACATATAAAAAGAGGAACCAAAGGGCTCTCTCTCTCCTGCATGCTGGCGCACACCTCCACTCTCTTCTCTTCGTGTCTTTGGGTTGGCATGCCCTCACGCTTCGAGGATGGATTCTCCTCCTATCTTCTAAATAAAATAGAGCTGTAACACTGATTTGTCTAAGAACTATAACAAGGTTTGTCCAAGACCTGCGAGCTGTGACGTGCTGAGGGCTTTAACGTCCATCACTCCAAACCTTTTTTGTGACGAGACAGAACCGAGGAGCATACACTCACCTGACAGAACCGTTCAATTTCAGCTTCTTCAGTGTTACTGGTTGGGGCATAGACTTGGGTTACCGTAACAGTCAATGGTTTGCCCTGAAAACAAACAAAGATTATTCGGTCATTTTTGAGAATGCATCCCAGTAATGCATTTCAGACTCTTTTGCTGATTATGATGGCTACTTTATTCCTTCTAAGGGATTCTTGCCCACAGTAGTAAATATAATGATCATCTGAGTTAAATTCACCCATTCCAGTCCATTTTAGTTCACTGCTTCTTAAAATGTTGATGTTCACCCTTGCCATCTCCTGTTTGACCACTTCCAATTTACCTTGATTCATGGACCTAACATTCCAGTGCATGCCTGGGACCTTTTGTAGAAGGTCGCCATTATCTTCATTACCTCCACCATAGTTTTGGCCTGAGGTCAAACAACAGGGAGGGAACTTAGCCCCCCCCACCCCCATCAATAGAAAATGGGATTAAAGATTTACTGAGAATGGCCACGCTCATCAGAACATGACCCAGTTTCCCCTTCAGTCAGTTTTTCCCATCAGTTCAGTTCAGTCTCTTAGTCATGTCCGACTCTTTGCAACCCTATGGACTGCAGCACACCAGGCTTCCCTGTCCATCACCAACTCCTGGAGCTTACTCAAACTCATGTCCATCAAGTTGCTGATGCCATCCAACCGTCTCATCCTCTGTTGTCCCCTTCTCCTCCTACCTTCAATCTTTCCCAGCATCAGGGTCTTTCCAATGAGTCAGTCTGTCACATCAGGTGGCCAAAGTACTGGAGTTTCAGCTTCAGCATCAGTCCTTCCAATGAATATTCAGGACTGATTTCCTTTATAATGAACTGGTTGGATCTCCTTGTAGTCCAAGGGACTATCAAGAGTCTTCACCAACACCACAGTTCAAAAGCATCATTCTTTGGTGCTCTCCCACCAGGAAGCTTCCATAAGCAAATTATCCTTATCCATTAGAAAGCAGACAGAATGAAAACCACAATCACAGAAAACTAATCAAACTGATCACATGGGCCACACAGCCTTGTCTAACTCAATGAGCCATGCTGTGTAGAGCCACCCAAGATGGATGGGTAATGGTGGAGAGTTCTGACAAACATGGTCCACTGGAGAAGGGAATGGCAAACCACTTCAGCATTCTTGCCTTGAAACCTATGAACAGTATGAAAAGGCAAAAAATAGGACACTGAAAGATGAACTCCCCCCGTCAGGAGGTGCCCAATATACTGCTGCTGCTGCTGCTAAGTCGCTTCAGTCGTGTCTGACTCTGTGCAACCCCACAGACGGCAGCCCATCAGGCTTCCCCATCCCTGGGATTCTCCAGGCAAGAACACTGGAGTGGGTTGCCATTTCCTTCTCCAATGCATGAAAGTGAAAAGTGAAAGTGAAGTCGCTCAGTCATGTCCGACTCTTAACGACCCCACGGACTGCAGCCCACCAGGCTCCTCCGCCCATGGGATTTTCCAGGCAAGAGTACTGGAGTGGGTTGCCATTGCCTTCTCCAGCTCAATACACTAGTGGAGAACAATGGAGAAATGACTGCAGAAAGAATGAAGAGATGGGGCCAAAGCAAGAATAACACCCAGTTGTGGATGTGACTGGTGATGGTAGTAAAGTCTGATGTTGTAAAGAACACTGTCAATAGACAACAGGAAATTTATAAGTCAAGGGTGTAGCTATCCACAAAGCAAACTCAGGAATTTGGGTGATCTTTGGATTATTTCAGAGATGGTAGAAAAGAAATATTCTTTCTTGACATTTTTCAGACTATTGGTGCAAGTGCTGAGTTCCTGGGAAACTTCTCTGGAAAAAAATCTCTTTTCTTTCTCCCCAGATGTTAGGACGGAGAAGGAAATGGCAATCCACTTCAGTATTCTTACCTGGAAAATCCCATGGACAGAGGAGCCTGGTGGCTGCAGTCCCTAGGCTCACACAGAGTCAGACATGACTGACGTGAATAAGCAGCAGCAAAAAATGTTAGGAATGAATGTGTTTCCACACCTAATGTGTCCTTCAGGGTACCTTCTAGTGGAGCAAAAGTACTGATTCCTCCTCTGCCCCCGGACTCCATCCCACATATTTCAGAGCAGGACCCTTCTTTGTCCCTTGATTCACTTCTCCCCGTCATGTCCTGGGCATATTTGGGTCAATTCACACTTCTTTCCTCCTCTAGGAATCTACCTGTCCAGAGAGTGTATGTTCTGACATGTTTTCAGAAATAAAGCAAACTCAGCAATAAAGGCTCCCTGTGGTGGGTAGGTGAAGTGAAGTCGCTCTTTTGCGACCCCATGGACTGTAGCCTACTAGGCCCTTCTGTCCATGGGATTTTCCAGGCAGTAGTCCTGGAGTGGATTGCCATTTCCTTCTCCAGGGGATCTTCCCAACCCAGGGATCGAACCCAGGTCTCCTGCATTGTAGACAGACGCTTTACCATCTGAGCCGGGAAAAAGGACATGAAGTTGCCTGGGTAGTTGTGGCAGAGTAGTGAGTCTACCTAACTGTCTGTGTTTGTCATTTTTATTGCCCACTAAGCTATGTCCTCCAACCTAGTCTTTATCTATAGCAACTCCCTATTTGTCTCTCAGTTGGCTGAGAATTCAGCTAGGAGGAAGGGGGCATATAAATTGTTGATGTACTGAAACTCGAGACCAACATGGAATCCTTCCTAGAGTTGTACAAAACTATATCTGCTTGACCACATCAGCTAACTGATATGAGGGTTTTAGATACAAGTAGGATTCTCTGACTAGCATTATTCAAAAATATTTCCAATTATCTACTATTTTCCTCTGAAGATATATCGTTAAAGGTACATTAGTAAGTAGAAATAAGTTGTTAGCTTTCAACCGGTATTTTAATAATAGAAGTTAACCTTAAACAGTAATTTAAAGAACTGGCCTACTATACAGAGTGAAGTAATTCAGAAAGAGAAAGATAAATATTGTATTCTAATACATATATATGGAATCTAGAAAAACGGTACTGAAGAATTTACTTACAGGGCAGCAATGGAGAAACAGACATAGAGAATAGACTTATGGACATGGGGAGAGGGGAGGAGAGGGTGAGATGAATAGAAAGAATAACATGGAAACTTATACTACCAAATGCAAAATAGATAGCCAACAGGAAGTTGCTGTATGGCTCAGGAAATTCAAACAGAGGCTCTGTATCAACCTAGAGGGGTAGGATAGGGAGGGAGATGAGAGGGAGGTTCAAGAGGGAGGGGATATATGTATACCTATGGCTGAGTCATGTTGAGGTTTGACAGAAAACAACAAAATTCTCAAAAACAAAAAAATTCAAAAGCAATTATCCTTCAATTAAAAAATAAAATTAAAATATATTAAATAAATTATAACAAATGATAATAAATGATAAATATTTAAATTATTCAAAATAAATAATAAATTTTTAAAAATTGATGTAGTAGGATTCAGAATATGTGAAGTCTTGAAAGTTAACCTGAGGCCTTTATTCCAGAGGGAAGTAAGAAAACTGTCAAGAGTTTAGGTAAACTATTCCATGGTATTGCTGCTTCAGCATCATTTTGTTTGGTCAAATGGCCTAGAGGGACCTTAAACTGACACAAGCCCTTCATGCTAGCACACACCCTAGATAACAAGCCACAAAGTTACAAAGTTCCTGATATGGCTTCCCCTACAGCCCTTGTAATCAATAGTCTCCCTTTCTCCCCGGGCTTTCTCCTTGTGTGTTCCTTAGATAAGCCCTTAGCCCAGCAAACCCCAAAACACTCCACAATGGACCCTAATGAAAGCAGACGCTTTACCGTCTGAGCCATCAGGGAAGCAACAGGATTGTCTGTCTTCAGGGCTTCCCTGATGGCTCAGACGGTAAAGTGTCCGTACGCAATGCGGGAGACCTGGGTTCGATCCCTGGGTCAGGAAGATCCTCTGGAGAAGGAAATGGCAACCCACTCCAGTACTCTTGCCTGGAATATCCCATGGATGGAGGAGCCTGGTGGGCTACAGTCCATGGGGTCACAAAGAGTTGGATGCGACTGAACGACTTCACTTTCACTTTGTCTGTCTGCACTCTGCCTTGACCTCCCCATGCAGCCCCACAAGACATGCTGTGTATTTCCTTCAGAACCTGTAAGCAATATACTCCTTTCTTTCAGTTTCTCTACTGGTCTGTTTTACCATTATTCATTCTCCAGCACTCTGCCCTCTCCTTAACAAATACGAATTTAACAAAGTCATGACAGAGTCACTAAAAAATTTTTAATGGAGAAACAACATAGTGTAAATAAAGAGAAATACTCATTTGATTTTTTTAAGGTGATTAAAAGTAGTAAGAGAATCAAGTACAATTAACTGGGAAGTTTGAAGTGGTGAGAGAGTCAAAAAACTGCCTTCATTTCTTGCATCACTGACTTTATTTAAAGCAGAAACTGGGACTTCCCTGCTGGTACAGTGGATAAGAATCCACCTGCCTATGTAGGGGACCTGGGTTTTTACACCTGGTCCAGGAAGATTCCACATGCCTCGGAGCAAGTACTTGTCTAGATGCAATGCTTCGCAACAACAGAAGCCACCACAGTGAGAATCCTGCACATCTCAATGAGAAAAAGTCTGCGCAGCAATGAGAACTCAGTGCAGCCAAATATAAACAAAATGCAAACACCTACGACTAGTTTCCACTTGGTCACTCCTCAATCCACATTACAATTTTTGCATCTGAAATAATTCTTAAGTCAATAGGCATGTTTTCATTTCTTATCTTACCTAAGCAATCATTAACAACCAAAATAACTGACCGCTCCTTCTATACTAGTTTGCTAACACTGTCAGCAAGGTGATCAAATCAGTCAATCCTAAAGGAAATCAATCCCTGAATAGTCATTGGAAGGACTGATGCTAAAGCTGAAGCTCCCATACTTTGGCCACCTGATGTGAAGAGCTGACTCACTGAAAAGACCCTGATGCTGGGAGAGACTGAGGGAAGGAGGAGAAGGGGGAGGCAGGGGATGAGATGGTTGGATGGCATGGCTGACTCAATGGACATGAATTTGAGCAAACTCTGGGAGACAGTGAAGGAAAAGGAATCCTGGTGTGCTGCAGTCCATGGGGTTGCAAAGAGCTGGACATGACTTAGCAACTGAACAACAACAAAGCTGTCATAAGAAAGTACTACAAACTGGGTGGGTTAAACAGAGCCAATAAATTTATTAAATAAATTAATAAATGAAGAAGAGTATACAAATCTCCTGTATAGAAGTTCACATAATTGATGTAGATATTCCATTCATTTTCTCCTGTAAGAACTCCAAAATTGCAATTTACTGCTGGACAACCATCAATGGGACAATGTTGGATCCCAACAAAAAAAGATACCCCATGTCCAAGGACAAAGGAGAAGCCCTAACAAGATGGTAGGAGGGGCAAAATCCTGTTTAGAATCAAACCCTATAACCCATTCTAGTCCATTTTATTTCACTGATTTTTAAAATGTCAAAGTTCACTCTTGCCATCTCCTGTTTGACCACTTCCAATTTACCCTGATTCATGGACCTAACATTCCAGGTTCCTATGCAGTGTTGTTCTTTACAGCATCAGACTTTACTTCCAACACCCGTCACATCTACAGCTGGATACTGTTTTCACTTTGGCTCCGTTTCCTCATTCTTTCTGGAGTTATTTCTCCACTGTTCTCCAGTAGTATATTGAGCACCTACTGATCGGGGGAGTTCACCTTTCAGTGTCAAATCTTTTTGCCTTTTCATACTGTTCATGGAGTTCTCAAGGCAAGAATACTGAAGTGGTTTGCCATTCTCTTCTCCAGTGGACCATGTTTTATCAGAACTCTCCACCATGATCTATCCAGTGAATGAATACATTCAAGGGATTAAATCTGATAGACAGAGTGCCTGAAGAACTATGGACGGAGGTTCATGACATTGTACAGGAGGCAGTGATCAAGACCATCCCCAAGAAAGAGAAACGCAAAATGGCAAAATGGTTGTCTGAGGAGGAGGCCTTACAAATAGATGAGTAAAGAGAAGCTAAAGGCAAAGGAGAAAAAGAAAGACATACCCATTTGAATGCAGAGTTCCAAAGAAGAGCAAAGAGAGATAAGAAAGCCTTCCTCAGTGATCAATGCAAAGAAACAGAGGAAAACAACAGAATGGTAAAGACTTGAGATCTCTTGAAGAAAATCAGAGATACGAAGGGAAAATTTCATGCAAAGATGGGCACAGTAAAGGACAGAAACAGTATGGACCCAACAGAAGCAGAAGATATTAAGAAGAGGTAGCAAGAACACACAGAAGAACTGTACAAAATGGATCTTAATGACCCAGACAACCATGATGGTGTGATCACTCACCTAGAGCCAAACATTCTAGAATGTGAAGTCAGGTGGGCCTTAGGAAGCATCACTATGAACAAAGCTAGTGGAGGTGATGGAATTCCAGGTGATCTATTTCAAATCCTGAAAGATGCTGTGAAAGTGCTTCACTCAGTATGCTAGCAAATTTGGAAAACTCAGCAGTGGCCACAGCACCGGAAAAGGTCAGTTTTCATTCCAATTCCAAAGAAAGGCAATGCCAAAGAATGCTCAAACTACCGCACAAATGCACTCATCTCACACGCTAGTAAAGTAAGGCTCAGAGTTCTCCAAGCTAGACTTCAACAGTATGTGAGCCAAGAACTTCCAGATGTTCAAGCTGGATTTAGAAAAGACAGAGGAGCCACAGATCAAACTGCCAACATCTGCTGAATCATCAGAAAAGCAAGAGAATTTGATAAAAAAACATCTACTTCTGCTTTACGGACTATGCCAAGCCTTTGGCTGTGTGGATTACAATAAACTGTGGAAAATTCTTAAAGAGTTGGGAATACCAGGCCACCTTATCTGTCTCCTCAGAAATCTGATTGCAGGTCAAGAAGCAACAGTTAGAACTGGACATAGAACAACAGACTGGTTCCAAATTGGGAAAGGAGTACGTCAAGGCTGTATATTGTCACCCTGCTCATTTAACTTATATGCAGAGTACATTGCCAAATGCCAGTCTGGATAAAGTGCCAGCTGGAATCAAGATTGCTGGGAGAAATATCAATAACCTCAGATATGTAGATGACACCACCCTTTTGGCAGAAAGTGAGGAGGAACTAAAGAGCTTCTTGATGAAACTGAAAGAGGAGAGTGAAAAAGCTGGCTTAAAACTCAACATTCAGAAAACTAAGATCATGGCATCTGGTCCCATCACTTCATGGCGTATAGATGGGAATGGAAACCATGACACACTTTATTTTTTTGGGTTCCAAAATCACTGCAGATGGTGACTGCAGCCATGAAATTAAGACACTTACTCCTTGGAAGAAAAGCTACGACCAACCTAGACAGCATATTAAAAAGCAGAGACATTACTTTGCCAACAAAGGTCCATCTAGTCAAAGCTATGGTTTTTCCGGTAGTCATGTATGAATGTGACGGCTGGACCATAAAAAAATAGCTGAATGCTGAAGAATTGATGCTTTTGAACTGTGGTGTTGGAGAAGACTCTTGAGAGTCCCTTGGACTGCAAGGAGATCAAACCAGTCAATCCTAAAGGAAATCAGTCCTGATTGTTCATTGGTAGAACTGATGCTGAAGCTGAAGCTTCAATACTTTGGCCACCTGACACAAAGAACTGACTCACTGGAAAATACTCTGATGTTGGGAAACATTGAAGGCAAGAGGAGAAGGGGACGACAGAGGATGAGATGGTTTGATGGCATCACTGCCTGGATGGACATGAGTTTGAGCAAGCTCTGGGAGCTGGTGAAGGACAGGAAAGCCTGGCGTGCTGCAGTCCATGGGGGCACAAAGAGTCGGACACGACTGAATGAATGAAGTGAACTGATTCTGCTCTCAAGGAGGTGGAGCGTATCTTCCCTCTCTTAAGTGCAGTCTGTGCACAATGAACTCCTTACAGAGTATAGCATGGAAAGGGATAAAAAAGACAACTCTAAGGTGGAGGCCCTGACAAACAGTACCTCAGTGAGGTATTCCATGCCAGCATCAGTGATAAAGCATATTAATGGTATGTACCTTTGGTATGATGTGATGAGATGTCTACCTGTCTGGTCATTCTCCCAAAATCCATAACCATAATCTAATCATGAGGAAAAATAAGAGGCAAACTGCAACTGAGGGACAATGTACAAAGTCATGACAGCTGATTGGTATGCTAAACTGTCAAAAGCATCAGAAACAATAAAAGTCTAAGAAATTGTTACAAACAAAAGGTGCCGCAAAGACATACAACAATTAAATGCAATTATGGTATCTTGAATGGGATCCTGATATAGAAATGGGGCAACAGATAAAAATGGAGGAAATCAAATTAAGTATGGAATTTAGCTGATGAAAATAAAATTCAAGAACTACACCAAATGTACAAATGATTCCTTAACATATCCTTATTCTTGCTAAACTTCTTCAAGCAGGATGAATTAGAAAGAGGATAGGCTTTGCCATTAACCAGACCAAATCTGATCTTCAGCCCCTGATAGCTGCTGGATCCTGAACAAGTTACTTTTAACTTCACTAAGCCTATTTCCTCATTTTAAAAAGGTTCTATATCTACTCCATAAGATTGTTGTTAGGATAAAATGAGATAACTGTACATAACCTAGCACAGTAACTGGCACATAGTAGGGTGTTCATTGGAGGGACTGATGTTGAAGCTGAAAGTCCAATACTTTGGCCACCTGATGCAGAGAGCTGACTCTGCATCAGCTGACTCTGAAAAGACCCTGATGCTGGGAAAGATTTGATACAGTTAATCAGCAAATTTGGGCAGGAGGAGGGGGACGACAGAGGATGAGATGGCTGGATGGCATCACCGACACAATGGACATGGGTTTGGGTGGACTCTGGGAGTTGGTGATGGACAGGGAGCCCTGGCGTGCTGCAATTCATGGGGTTGCAAAGAGTCGGACACGACTGAGCGACTGAACTGAACTAAGAAGCTCAATAAATGCTAAAATCCAATCTGTTTGCAAGTTGTAATGAGACCTAGAAGCCAAAAAGGGCAGTTCTTATATATCATGTATTGAATGTTTACTTTAAATCTCATGTTGCAGATTAATACGTTGCCATATGACACAAGCAGTGGATATCACTTGTCAGAAATTAAAATATTTTGAATGCAATATGCATGCCCTGGATGAGGAATAAAGCCTTTCTCAGCTGTTAAAACTTTTCATAAATCTTCACCTTGTATTCATTTGGTCTTTGCTTATTTGAGATCTAATTATATCTTGCCTATTTGCAAAGTTCTTTCTGAATACCCCTTATCTTATTAAAAAAGAGAGCAGGTAAAAGTGAATGACCATTTAATTCACTATAATGGTTAATAAGAAAAGTGACAGACAATGCATTTTGGTCATGAACTGTGCCTTAATAAAAAGTGAGTTTTCAGACTTCCTGGTGGTCCAGTAGTTAAGAATCCACTGTGCAATGCAGGGCAGAGGCGTTGGATCCTTGGCTGGGGAACCAAGATCCCACAGGATGCAGAGCAGCTAAGCCCAAGTGCTGCAACTACTGAGTCTCTGTGCCTCAACTAGAGAGTCTGTGAGCCACAGTGAAAAATCCCACAATGGAACTAAGACCCAACCTGATGAAGAAAAATAAATTTTTTTTAAGATTATATTTTTTAAAGTGAGTTTTCTTTCTAATTGCAAAAAAAAGGAAATTCAGTAACAGCAACCAAAAGCATTCCAGGCCTACATACCACACTGAAATACAAAAGTATAAGTGTCTTCATCTTCTATTTAGATACCAACAACTAAACAGAATTAATATGAACCTGAAAATATGTGATGATCATAATTTTTTTTATAAAAGAACTGTTAGTAGCAAAAAGACATCAACATGTGAATAGCAAAGCAGTGCAATTTCCTAAGTAATCTCCTGTTACGTATTGACTGTGGAAAAAAACTCATTTCACTAGATTAGTCCTCTCATATTAAGAATTAAGAGCACTCTCTAGTGGCAGGTTAAGGATTTTACAGAATGGCCTTGCAGAAACCAAAATGCCTTTTCATTCTTTCCACTCTGAGCAGAAAGTACATTTCATCAAAGGAAACTGGGGAAGTTCAGGGGCAAATTTGCTAATTAACCTTATCAAATAATAATTTCATGCCCACTTTTACTGTTCTTAATAGTTATGTTAGGTAGAAAGTTAAATAACTCAGTTGGTAAAGAACCCACCTGCAAGTCATGATACCCTGGTTTGATTCCTAGGTCAGGAAGATCCCCTGGAGAAGGGATAGGCTACCCACTGCAGTATTCTTGGGCTTCCCTGTGGCTCAGCTGGTAAAGAATCCACCTGCAATGCGGGAGACCCACTCCAGTATTCTGGCCTACAGAATTCCATGGACTGTATATCCATGGGGTCACAAAGAGCTGGACAGGACTGAGCAACTTTCACTTCACTAGAATGAGCAACTAGGGGTGGCCTAGGGGTGGCTTAGCTGAAAAGTTGGAGAAGGAAATGGCAACCCACTCCAGTGTTCTTACCTGGAGAATCCCAGGGACGGGGGAGCCTGGTGGGCTGCCGTCTATGGGGTCACACAGAGTCGGACACGACTGAAGTGACTTAGCAGCAGAAGCAGCAGCTGAAAAGTATGCAAGCTGATTTCTAAACTCCATCCCACGCACAGAGTGAAATCTCACAGATATGCAACAAAATAACCACAGAGACTTTTACAACTCCTGCACATATTCCCTAGGCACATAGTGGATATAAACTAACCACAGGGGCCTCCTCAAATAACCCTAGACAGCTAGGAGTCCATTAAGGGTTTATAAATATTCTATACATATATACATCAGATTATAACAGACTGAAATATGGGAAGATACTGCGATAGAGCCTGTTAGATAACTTGCAACTGTCAAGCAGCCTTGAGCATATGCCTATTTGCATTCCCTTTCTTGATCTGTGGTGGGTACAAGCCTTAGTTTGCACAGGGCACAACCAAAAGGAGGAAAGTAGAAGTATAAAAAGGGAAAGCCAAGCAGGGTTATTACAATGGCTCCTCTGGAGTCAGTCTACTCCTGTGTTTTGGGAGTGAATGTTTAACAAAATATCTACCTGCTTGATATG